>VDFB02209420.1:93442-184162 GCA_007258455.2 Sequoia sempervirens | reverse complement strand
AATTTTAAGAAAGGAAAATCACATAGATCCACGTGATGCCCATGCATTTATCAAAATGGGTGAGTTATTAATATCGACAGACCCCATTGCAGCCTTAGATTCTCTTAAGACAACAAAGTCTCTTATGAAGAAGAGTAGAGAAGTACCTATTGAATTGTTAAACAATATTGGGGTTCTTCATTTTGAGCGTGATGAACTAGAGTCAGCTCAACAAACTTTTATGGAGGAATTAGGAAATGGAATTTGGGTTGAGTTCATAAATAAAAGCCCCAAAGCCAATTCTATAGTTTTTTTTGTGCACTTTACGGATATGGAATTCTTCCATCAACTAGAAGAAGGTGGTGTTTCACTTGAGTTAGCATGGGATAAAGTCACAAAACTATTTAACCTTGCTAGGTTGTTTAAACAACTACATGATATTGAAAAACCAAATCTTTTATATAGGCTAAAATTGTTCAAGTTTCTTGATTATGTGGATGCATATCTACATCTTGCAGCCATCGATCAGGCTTAGAATGAGATCCAACTAAGCCTAGAATTGATTGGGGATGCACTTAAGGTGGATTAAAACTCATCAAATGCTTTATGTATGCTTTGAAACATGGAACTAAGAACAAATGACTAGATTAAAGAAAAAGAAACAATTAAATTAGCATGCCAACTTGTCTTGGCTAATGAAGCAAAATGAAAAGTTGATGGAGAACGAAGGATTTAGATGGAAAGGAGAAAGCAAGAGGAATAACTTTGGTGAGTGATGCAACAAGAGGAGCAATTTGAATGTGTGAAGGAATTGTGGAAGAGTAAGTGTAAGGATAGGGATGATGACAATGATGAGGCTAGTCATTCTGAGAAGAAGGAAAAGAATAAAAAGAAGAAGGATAAAGACCACAAGGCTTATGATTCTTATATGGAGGAACATGATAATTCCATGGACGATGACAAAAAATATATGAGTGATAAGGCACAAGATGATGCAGAAAATTCCCAAGATCTTCTTGCAGCTGCAGGTCTAGAAGACTCTAATGATGGCGAGACAAATTCTCTAGCTTCAAAAAAATCACAAAGGAGACATGCATACTCTGATTCTGAAGATGATGAACCATTGCAGAAACAGAGTCTGAGAGAAGATGATCCATATGATGATGATGTCTAGGCTTCTTGAGCTTTAACCAAACCTTGCTCCTATTTTCCAAGAGAAAAATCCCCAAGGCCCATGGGAAATGAACGATGAGCATTTGAGTTTCAACTTGGTTTCATTTTGAAAAGGGGACATTACATTGTACAAGATTTTGTTTAACAACAAAATAATTTAATCCACCTATTTGGGACTGAAATAAAAATAGATAAATCAATCTATTTTCAATTATAGGTTCTTTTAATCTAGAATCTCATAGAAAGATAAAGCATAATACACTGAAGGAAACAAAAAATATTCTAAAATAAATACTAAAATAGGTTTCCCATAAAAAATAAGAAAGAGGAAAAATGAAAAGATTACATACATATGATTCCTTTGAGGTTTTTGATAAGATCTCATTTAACTATGTCAAATGAGTTTGGAAGGGACAAAGAATATTTGATTGACTAAAATTTTGGGATAGCTTATCCATCGTCATTGTATACATCATCTTCTCTTGGAATATGTTTCTACAATGCACCAAGCCTAGAATTGATTGGGGATGCACTTAAGGTGGATAAAAACTCATCAAATACTTTATGTATGCTTGGCAATATGGAACTGAAAACAGATGTCTGGATTAAAGAAAAAGCAACAACTAAAGTAGCATGCCAACTTGTCTTGGTTGATGAAGCAAAAAAAAAGCTGATGAAGAATGAAGGATTCAGATTGAAAGGAGAAAGCAAGAGGAAGAACTTCGATGGGTGATGCAACAAGAGAAGCAATTTAAACATGTGAAGGAATTATGGAAGAGTAAGTGTAAGACAGGGATGATGATGATGATGAGGCTGGTCAGTCTAAGAAGAAACAAAAGAAGAAAAATAATAAGGATAAGGACCACAAGGCTTATGATTCTTATATGGAGGAACCTAATGTTGCCATGAAAGATGAGGAAAATTATATGAGTGATAACGCACAAGATGATGTAGAAAATTCCCAATATCTTCTTGCAGCTATAGGTCTAAAAGACTCTAATGATGGAGAGACAAATTCTCCAATTTCAAAAAAATCACGAAGGAGACATGCATAATCTAATTCTGAAGATTATGAACCATTGTAGAAATAGATTCCGAGAGAAGATGATCCATATGATGATGATGTCTAGGCTTCCTAAGCTTTAACCAAACCTAGCTCCTATTTTCCAAGAGAAAAATCCCCAAGGCCCATGGGAAATGAATGATGAGCATTTGAGTTTCAACTTGGTTTCATTTCAAAAAGGGGACATTACATTGTACAAGATTTGTTAAAAAAAATAAATTTAATCCACCTATTTGGAATTGAAATAATAATAGATGAATTAATCTATTTTCAATTATAGGTTCTTTTAATCTAGAATCTAATAGAAAGATAAAGCATAATACATTGAAGGACACAAAAAATGTTCAAAAATAAATACTAAAATAGGTAGCCCATAAAAAACAAGAAAGAGGAAAAATGAAAAGATAACATACAAATGATTCATTTGAGGTTTTTGATAAGATCTCATTTAATTATGTCAAATGGATTTGGAAGGGAAAAAACATATTTGATTGACTAAAAATTTGAGGTAGCTTATCCATCGTCATTGTATGCATCTTCTCTTTGAATCTGTTTCTACAATGCACCAAGCCTAGACTTGATTGGGGATTCACTTAAGGTGAATACAAAACTCATCAAATTCTTTATGTATGCTTGGCAACATGGAACTGAAAATAGATGATTGGCTTAAAGCAAAAGAAATAATTAAAGTAGCACACCAACTATCTTCGCTAATGAAGTAAAACAAAAATTTGATGAAGAACGAAGGATTCAGATGCAAAGGAGAAAGAAAGAGGAAGAACTTCGGTGGGTGATACAACAAGAGGATCAATTTGAATGTGTGAAGGAATTATGGAAGAGTAAGTGTAAGGATAGGGATGATGATGATGATGAGGTTGGTCATTCTGAAAAGAAATAAAAGAAGAAAAAGAAGAAAAAGAAGGATAAGGACTAGAAGGCTTATGATTCTTATATGGAGGAACTTGATGTTGCCATGGAAGATGAGGAAAATTATATGAGTGATAAGCCACAAGATGATGCAGAAAATTCCCAAGATCTTCTTGTAGCTGCAAGTCTAAAAGACTCTGATGATGGCAAGAAAAATTCTCTAGTTTCAACAAAATCACAAAGGAGACATGCATACTCTAATTTTGAAGATGATGAACCATTGCAGAAAGAGAGTTCAAGAGAAGATGACCCATATGATGATGATGTCTAGGTTTCTTGAGATTTAACCCAAACCTAGCTGCTATTTTCAAAAAGAAAAATCCCCAAGGCCCATGGGAAATGAATGATGACCATTTGAGTTTCAACAGACTAAAATAGGTTTCCCATAAAAAATAAGAAAGAGGAAAAATGAAAAGATAACATACATATGATTCATTAAAGGTTTTCGATAAGATCTCATTTAACTATGTCAAATGGATTTGGAAGGGACAAAGCATATTTGATTGACTAAAATTTTTACATAGCCTATCCATCGTCATTGTATGCATTATCTTCTATTGGAATCTGTTGAAACTCAAATGCTCATCATTCATTTCCCATGGGCGTTGGGGATTTTTCTCTTGGAAAATAGGAGCTAGGTTTTTTTAAAGCTCAGGAAGCCTAGACATCATCATCATATGGATCATCTTCTCTCAGACTCTATTTCTACAATGGTTCATCGTCTTGAGAATCAAACTATGCATGTCTCCTTTGTGATTTTGTTGAAACTAGAGAATTTTCCTCATCATCATCAAAGTCTTCTAGACCTACAGCTTAAAGAATTTCTTGGGAATTTTCTACATCATCTTGTGCCTTATCACTCATAATTTTCCTCATCTTCCATGGCAACATTAGGTTCCTCCATATAAGAATCATAAGCCTTGTGGTCCTTATCCTTCTTTTGTTTCTTCTTAGACTTACCAGCCTCATCATCGTCATCATCCCTATCCTTAGGCTTACTCTTCCATAATTCCTTCACATGTTCAAATTGCTCCTCTTGTTGCATCACCCACAAAAGTTATTCCTCTTGCTTTCTCCTTTCCATCTAAATCCTTCATTCTTCATCAACTTTTTGTTTTGCTTCATCATACAAGACAAGTTGGTGTGGTACTTTATTTTTTTCTTTTGCTTTAAGCCATTCATCTATTTTCATTTCCATGCTGCCAAGCATACATAAAGCATTTGGTGAGTTTTTATCCACCTTAAGTGCATCCCAAATCAATTCTAGGCTTGGTGCATTGTAGAAACAAATTCCAAGAGAAGATGATGCATACAATGACAATGGATAAGATACCTCAAAATTTTAGTCAATCAAATATGCTTTGTCCCTTCCAAATAAATTTGACATAGTTAAATGATATCTTATCAAAAACCTCAAATGAATAATCTATATGTTATCTTTTCATTTTTCCTCTTTCTTGCTTTTTATGGGCAACCTATTTTAGTCTTTATTTTAGAATATTTTTTTATGTCCTTCAATGTCTTATCCTTTATCTTTCTCTCAGATTCTAGATTAAAAGAACCTATAATTGAAAATAGATTAATTCATCTATTTTTATGTTATAGTCCCAAATAGGTGGATTAAATTATTTTGTTGTTAAACAAATATTGTACAATGTAATGTCCCCTTTTTGAAATGAAACGAAGTTGAAACTAAAATACTCATCATTCATTTCCCATGGGCCTTGGGGATTTTTCTCATGGAAAATAGGAGTATAATAATAACTCAAGAGGATATTAATGTCATAAAAGGGGCCACTTAAGTGTTGGCACAGAGACCATGAAATGTTTATGCTACAAATAGGGCAAACATTGTGCTAGCTGAAAGGGGTCAATTTGATATTGTAAAGGAAATTTTTACATAGGTACAAGAAGCTTATGCAAGAAACATATTTGTTTAGATGCCTGATGTGTGGGTAAATCTAGCACATGTTTACTTTGCACAAAGTCAATTTGTGCTTGCAGTGAAAATGTTTATGCTGCAAATGGCACAACCATTGTAAAGTGTTGGCAAAAAGACTAGGAAATGTTTATGCTGCAAATGGGGCAGCCATTGTGCTAGCTGAAAGGGGTCAATTTGATATTGCAAAGGAAATCTTTACATAGGTACAAGAAGTTGATGCAGGAAACATCTTTGTTCAAATGCCTAATGTGTGGGTAAATCTAGGAGATGTTTACTTTGCATAAGGATAGTTTGTGCTTGCAATGAAAATGTATCAAAATTGTTTGAGGAAATTCTATTTTGGTACTGACACCCAAATTTTATTATATTTAGCTCAAACACATTATGAAGTAGAACAGTGGAAAGATTGTGAAAGAACATTATTAATAGTAGATTGTAATGAGCATTTTGAATTTGTGTTTAATGTAATGAGGATTTCAAATTACCTATGAATTTGCTATAGAGGGTGTCCCCAAATGCGATTCCGCTACAAAGAGCCTTGGAAAATTCAAATTCGTTGAAGCAAACTCCAAATTCCTTGCCCTTGCTCACCTTTTCAAAAGTCTCCAGGTCCTCTCTGAATCTTTATTTCCCATGCAAGTAGCTACTATAACTGATCAAAATTCCTCATACCAGGCTAACGAATGAAGCGAGGTCAAGCGAGACAAATGAATTTGCAATGAACATGAATAATTGCACCAATAGGTCGTGCACATGAGTACATTGCGCCAATAATTGGCCAACTTGTTTTTTAAAATTTTGTCTAATTTGGATTTGATGACTAACTATTTAGTCATTTTTATTTTTGTGACTAAATAATTTTTTAGCCAACGACCAAATTAGTCATTTATTTACTCATTTATAGCTGAGTTGCAAAAAATGAGTAGAATTTAGTCAATTTTAGCTGTTGTGACTAAAAGTTTCAGTCACCTAGTCACTTATTTGCCAAATTCTACTAGTGGCAACTGGATCTAATTTTTCTTTCTTAGTTAGCTATTCTTTTATACTGTACTTCTTCTCATAGCTTTCTTTGTTTCATCTTTCCTAGTTTGGCTTTAGATGCGCAATCACTCATTGGTTCATGGTTCACTTTGAGTTGTAGACTTGGTTGATTTCTATGTTGATAAGTTAGCAGGTTGCCAATAAAAAAATAAAGAAAATAAGAGTCAATGATACAAAACCATATCAAATAGAAACCTAAAATGGATGGAGAAAAATCAGAAGGGCCTCTGAGAAATATTAGTACACTTTTGATCTTTGCATATGTTTTACTTAAGGACTAATTGTCTTAAAACAAAAATAATATCTAAATTGGTTAACATCCAAATCGCTTATAAATGATTGATTAAAATTCAATCATTAGATGGCATCTATTAAATAAAGCGTATAATCTAAAGAACAAACAAACTCAATTATTCTAATGCTCATTGCAATCATAGTATCCTCGATTTTAAAATCCCTGACAGCTTCAAACTTGGTCAAACAAGGTTTCTAACTTGCTTTCTTTCTTTTTGCAATATGAGTTTGACAGTAAAGATATTGTTTTTGGCTCATTTAATCTGCCAATTTTTTTATCATTTTTAACATTCTAGTTTAGATTTTCCTCGATTAAATAAGGTGCCTATACCTATAAATTGAACAAGTGGGGAGTGTCTTAATAAAGCAAACCAAAAAAAAGAAAAAGAAAAATACAAGACTTACAGAAAAAATGATCACCGTAAAAAGGGAAAGAAATAATAATAAAATCAATTAGGTTGAATGATGGCACTGAGCTTGGATGGTAGTGATGAACTATAAAAAACAAGGACTTATTGCATTATACTAAAAAAATTTGTAACCTTAGCATTTATAAGAGTATTCACGTACACCTCAAGTTTTAAGATCTTAATAAAGGGGAAAAGAATATACCCCCACTCCCTAGATAAAGGTCATATTAATTCAAAATTAGAATATGTAGAAGGTAAGGATTAAGTATTAGATTAAGCATTTATTCCATTCCAATTAAAAAAAGAAAAGAGATATTATCTTGCTTATTTTAGGTTCCTTTTAAAAGTGTGCATATATGTGTAAGTATACATATATATGAAATAAGTTATTAAATTATAAAAGATAATCATTATTATTTTAATTTTAAATTATTTCTTAAAGTGTTTAAAGTACAAGTATATATATGAATTTAAATAATTGGCATTTAATCAAATAGATAAAACACTAATAATTACTGTATCCTTTATTAACTGATCCACGTTCCAACTCGGGGGATGCGTACCACGCAAATAATTTATGATATTCATAGAATTGCCTTCCAACCAAACTTTGAAGAAACCCTTACTAATTGCATATCTAACACTCATGAACGCAGACTCTGCCTTTGTGCAATGATTAGTTTGTGTACCCAATGGGAGTGCCGTCGCACTAAGAAGTCTACCAAAGTTATCTCTTAACACCCCCCACATCCTACAAGCCCGAGATTCCCCTTCGCTGCCCCATCAAAGTTAATTTTAATCCACCCAGCCAGTGGAGGTTGTCATATTGTGTTCCTCCTCACAACAATGCTAGCCTTGGGAGTCATGACAAGAACCAAATAGATTTTCCAACTCAAATTCAACATAAGATCATAGCCAACAAGGCACATAGTTTGATCACACCGAGCAAAGTAAAATCTAATGAGAGAAAAATTCTCCAGGATAGCCCGACGAACCTTGATGAAAATAATATAAACCTTCAGCTTAGAATCCTAAAAGATCCTATTATTTATTTCTTTCCAAAGTCCCTAGGAAATATGTGGGGCCATAAGATCCCAGAGCCCACACAACACAAGAGCTTAGGAAGGGAACTTCCACTGATCATAAAACTTAGCTAGAGAGTCAGGAAAGACCCACCCCAAATCCTAGAGTCTAAGGAACTTACTCCATAGGGTGAACGAGTACTCACATCCAATGAGGATATGTAAAGCATTTTCCACATTAACTTCACAAAGAATGCACCTATTTGGAATTGCAAACCCCCTCTTATAGAGATTGTCAATCGTAAGAACTTTACCTTGCATAATCAACCAGTAAAAGGAATTCACCTTAGGAATCAACTGCTTATTCCATAATTTCCCCTAGAACGAAAAAGAATTAGGAGTAACCAAAGAACTCAAAAAATCAGAGGCCACAAAAAAATTACCACTTGCATACAGGGCCCAAACCACTCTATCTGGTCTCAGAAACACTAGAATCTGAGCCTTACATAAGAAATCCTTAAGAATCTTCAAAGACAGATCTGAAACATCAAAATTCTTCCACTCCCCATCCTCAAAGTAATCTGCCACCTTGACTCCAAAAAGCTATTTACATAGGGGAGCAATAGGAGGGGCCCAAGGGAGAGAAATTAGAGGGCAGACCCCACACTAAATGTCTTCCCAAAAAAGAATACTAGTCCCATCACCCAACAACGACTTCACACCTTTAGAAATCACATCTCTACAGAGCAAAATATTCCTCCAAAAGCATGACCTAAATGAAATCTCTTCTAAAGAAAGCATACCCCAAGGCCTATCAAGACCAAACAAGTACTTATTACCTGCTAGATGAGCCCACCCAGCATCCCCATTCAAGAGCCTCCAAATATTTTTATCCAAAAGAGCCTTATTAAAAGATTTAAGATTTCTAATCCCCAGGCCACCCCATTTCTTCGGTTTGCAAACCAAATCCCAGGCCACAAGGGTAATCCTAGCTTTGGAATCCACCCTAGAACAAAGGAATCTTCTCATGATCTATTCCATTTGTCTTGAAACTTAACAGGAACCCTGAATAAGCTCATAGCATACAAAGGTAAATTTTGAAGAGTGGCCGAAATAAACTAAATTTTACCAGCTTGACTAAGAAGCGCACCTTTCCATCCCGCTAACTTCTTACTAAATTTATCCAACAAGCCCAACCAAAAGGAATCCAAAATCCTAGAAATAAAAAAAGGAAGCCCCAAATAGGAAGACGACAATTCATCCTGATTGCAAGATAGGATTCTAGCCAACTTGAGCTGCAAATCTTCTGGAGTGTTGAGAAAAAATATCTGACATTTAGGAAGGTTGATCTTCTGGCCAGAAGCCTTTTCAAAGTTAGCCAACAACCACTTAATAGCCCTCGCTTCCTTAACTGAAAAAACCCACGTCAAAATGGTGTCATCAAGGAATTGTTGGTGCGTAATCGAGTTACACCTGGAAGAGGGCGAAAGACCTCGAAAAACCCTAGCTTGAAGTGCCTTATGGATGTTATGCCCCAAAGCCTCTGCCATCAGGATGAAAAGAAGTGATGAGATAGGGTCACCCTGTCTCAACCCTCACAAGCTCCAGAAGAATGCATGAATTTCTTACAGAAGTCAAACTAATCTAGCACACTCAGAAGAAATCTCCAACTGACTCTATCATAAGCTTTAAGCAAATCTAGCTTCAAAAAGAAACCTGGATTTTTAGAAACATTAATGGAGTGGGCCAATTCATGAACCATAATAATAGAATCAAGGATCTACCAGCCATTGACAAACCCACTCTAATGATTCAAAATAAGAAGTGACAAGCATTTCTGCAATCTAGAAACCAAAACTTTTGAAAAAAATTTATAGATAGAGTTACAAAGGCTAATTGGACGAAACTCACCAAAGGTCTTAGCATCAGTCGATTTAGGAATCAAAATGATGAAAGTTGCATTTAGTTCCCTAAGAAGACTTCTAGAACCAAAGAACTTCTTAGTAGCATTTATCACATCCTCAGAAACAATCTCCCAACACGAATGGAAAAATAAGAAGGGAAAACCATCAAGGCTAGGGGCCTTATTACCTTCAAAAGAAAATACCGCATCTTTAACTTCTGAGGTAGAGGGAATAGTCTTTAGATCCTTATTCAAATTTTTTGAAATCAGACTAGGAATAGCTTCTAGGGAAGCATCAACATTTCCTTGATCCCAAACCAAGTCATCCATCAGGAGACCTTAAAAAAATCTAGCAGTCACTCCACAAATGTCCTCCTCAGCTTCCAACAGTGAGCCATCCATTCTAATCGAGGAAATTCTATTAGACGCCTTATGTCTCAAAGCAGTGAGATGAAAAAACTTAAAGTTGTGATCTCCAGACTTAAGCCAGATAGCCCTAGATCTTTGTCTCCAAAAATCCTCCTCCTTGGAGATGATATCATGAAGTTGAGCAAGAAGACCATCTTCCTAAAGTTGAATATCCTATGATAAGCCCTTTGACTAGATGATATGTTGGACCTCATCCAACTTATTAAGGAGAAGGCTTTTAGAATAAAAAATGTGACCAAACGAATCTTTGTTCCATTTCCTAAGACTCTTCTTAACAAAATTCAGCTTTTTAGCCACTCTAAACATCACACTTCCATCAACAATAATTTTCCACCATCTTCTTATACAATCCATAAAATGAGGATCCCTAAGCCACATGGCTTCAAACCTGAAGGGAAATATTTTCTTACTCCCAAGCTTGTCCGCCACAAAAGAGAGAGGGAAGTGATCCGACCCACAACACGTAATAGAGGACAAGGAACAAGCAAAGTCCACAAAACAGGACGTAGAAGTTAGAGCCCTGTCCAATCTAAATTAAATATTATCCGCTCCAACATGTCTATTAGAACAAGTAAAACTATCTCCAGAAAGCTTAACATCTAACATGGCATTATCATCAATAAACATTCTAAGAGCAAACCTACTCTCAGGGTCTGCCTGAGAGCCACCCACTTTCTCATCATCATATAGAGAAGTAGTGAAGTCTCCCATAACCAACCATGGTAGATCCAAAAAATTCATCCTAAGACTACTAAGATCATCCCAGAGCTTCTTCACATTTCTCTCCAAATTAGAAACATATACATTAGAAATAACCCAAGAATAAGAATCCCTTAGCCAAATAAACTTAGTCTCAACATGATTGAAACCATCAGCAACTGGGGTACCTCTCAACAGCTTAGCATTCCAGAAGGTGGCCACACCACTCGAAGCTCCATCAGAACTCACCCCGTGAAAACCACAATCTTTGAAAAACAAACTCTTCAAAGCTTCCAACTTGTCAATTTGCATCTTCATTTCTTGAATCAACAAAATGTTCGGCTTATGATCACAAACAAGATACTTCAGGAGGTCTTGCTTATGAAGGTTATTCATCCCCCTGATATTCCATGAAATGACTTTCATTTTCCAAAAGAGGGAGTTCTCTTTGAGCACAAATCAAAAAGGGTTTTTTGGACCCCTTCTGCAATATCCCGCTTGCACTCGCTTTCATTTCTCTTCTGCAAGGAGGGTCTACCCTAACCCTTTGATTCAAATCCACAATCCTCTTTTCACCTTCTCGTGGTAACACCTTTATGAGGCTGAGGGGGGGGGGGAAGAGGAGGATTTCTTCTTCCAACCACGCACCTGGGTAAAACCCTCCTCATCCTTACACACCGAATCTGCCACAACCAGAGCATTATTACCAACCACCGGTTCCGCACCTAAAGAGGGAAACCGAGGAGCAATCTTTGGCTCCACCACAAGCCTTTTTGGGGAGAAAACAGTCTCAGAGACATGGTCCATGTCTTGATTTAAGGATTGATCATTGACAACTTCCTTAGGACAAACCAGGTCCTTACCAACCTCAACAGGAGGATCATCATGAATTTTAGCATTTACCTCACCCTCCAACCCATTTCTAGCTACCAATTCACATCTCTTTGGGTTCCTTAATCTTCCAAACCTTGGTATGTTTAACAAACTTAGGTGGAGCACCAGGAACACGACAATCTTTAGCCCAGTGTCCCATCTTTTTACACTTCAAGCAAGCAAATGGAAGATTCTCAAACACTAGATGTTGCTTCCAAGACCCCACCTTAGATTTTAAGAAGAAAAATTCAAGCCAATTTGACATATTAAATGTTAGTCCCCAACAAAATAGGGAGATGCATATGCCCATGGGAATATGGGTTTTGGCCCTATTTTCCAAGACACAATGTATCGAGAGAAAAACATCAATTTCTTGCATTTGTTCAATGCTTGCAATTTATTGAAAAGTGGTACAAATGGGTTGTAGAATGCACAATTTTAGGAAATTAGGGACCTAATTGGGCTCAATAGTTTAGGGGGAGAAAAATATAGTGTGAAATTGTCAAGAGTGACAATTTATAATGCTACACTTTTATATCATTTTTGTATTTTATTTTTATGATTATGTATCAGATTATCCATGTTATATAGTGCCAAACTATAATACCCACTTTGGATACTTAAATGACACAGTACAACCTAAGTAATCTATATTAACTTTACTAATTTGCTAACAATTTTTTTTTTTTTAAAGGATAACATGATACACTATGTGTGACCAATGGATTAGCACGGGTTGATTACACTTGATCCATGAAGAATCAAAGCATAATGAAGCCACTAACGTCAATCTCAACAGGATCAAATAAATTCAAATTAACCTAAACATTTATTAAAACTAAACATATTAACTACGAAAGCTCTAAAATGCCTACTCTAATCCATTTGAAACTTATATTGTTGGGGGAGTGGTGTCGCATTGATGTGGAATGATGACCCTTTCCCAGTCCTGTGGATAAATGAGCTTGTTCTAGTAATTTTATTGAAGAAAACTAATGGAACAGTTGTGAGATGTGTATGAAAACATGATTTTAATCTAAATGAGCATGAAGCAAGCTAATCTAACATGATTTTATGTTAAATGATGAAGATATACAAATGCTAAGCTAATCTAAATGGATTTTAAGCTAAAATATTGAAACCATAATTAACAAATAAGCTAAATAGATGCATTATGTGATCATGGAAGCCATTAATGGAAGCTAAGCAAATATGCAAGTAATTAAGCTAAAATGATGTTAAGTAAATGCTAAATATGAGTGTGAGTGTGAGTGATTTTAACAACATAAGTTTGATGTTAAAAGATGGATTCATTTGTCTCCAAATAGTGACCTAATTATAGGAGAGCAAATGAGAAATGGAGGGTCAAGATAAAAAAAGCTAATCAACAGTCAAGGATAGAAGAAGTTGGAGGCATGGATCATGGATTCTCATCAATGGATGAGAATGAAAGATGAGATTTAATCAAGGGTTCACCTTTATCTAAACAAACACACTTTCAACTTGCCCAAGAGGTCACAAGTTAATTTACATAAGAGGTCACAAGTTAACTTGCTCAAGAAGTCAAGTAAGTTTGTTAGAAAAAGGAATATTCCCCTTTTTCAAATGAGTGAGGAGAGAAAAATATTCTCGTGGGTGAGGAAAAAGGATATTTAGTTAATTAAAACTAAATTAAATTGTGCAAAGGAATATTCCCTTTTTGGAGGAATGTGCAAAGGAGGAATATTCCCTTGGAATATTTCCTTGCAAGTGGGAGGAAATTAGATTAATTGATAATTGATAATTAAACAATGTTAATTATGCAATTAGTGGATTAAAATAATTAAGATGATATTCATTAAATAAAATGATTTAATGAATGGGGGAAAGGTGAAATGACATTTAATTAAATAACTTAGGGTTATTTAATTAAATAAGAAGATTTAGGGATTAAAGTCCCCTCCCTTCTTTAATGTGAAACGGGCAAATGGATGGTTCTTAAAGAAGAGTGGGAAAAAATAATATGCCAATTTTGCGACATGGGTTTGGTGGAGAAAAAATGGCACTTTGTTATGGATTGCTTAGTGTATAAAGATATTTGGGTCAGTTATGAGGACATCTTACAGGTTGATAACTTAAATGTCTTGTTTGAGGATGAAAGGTTGGTCAAATCGGCAAACTACATCATCAAAATCCCAACCTCGAGCGAAGATCTCAAACAGTTTAGGGTCTTTTCTCTTCGCTATCAATCTTGTGTTGTTCCTGGGTGCCATAGGCTTCTGTGGCCTCATGGATGTTATTAAAATATTTCATTTCATTTCATTTCAATGCCATGGCAGGAAATCATTTTTGTTTTTTGTTTTTTTTTTTTTATAATTCTCAACCAGAGCTTAACGCTTTTGACTGGAGCTTTGAACTAGTGCTTTTGACTGGAGCTATGAACCAGTGAGGCCACAAATAGGGAACCTCATCCTGGCTCTCCTCTCCTTCTCTCCTCCATCTCCTCATCTCCAACTCTCCTCTACCTCCTCTCATCCTCCTCTCCTTCAACTCCTCCATTTTACCTCCTCTCCTTATTCCTCCACCTTTCTTTGCCTTCCCAGCCATTCATCCTCCATCATACTCTTATGGATCTCCCATCCATCCATCCTCCTACTCCCATGGCATTCCCAGCCATCACTTTAGCCACCTACCTACTGCCGCTGAATTCCCTTTCCTAACCCTGCAGAAGCGCTTGCCAAATCCATCCATCATTCATCCACACCTCCTCGAGCGCGGATCGTTGCCACCCTTGCACAAATATTGCCTCTATTTGTCATGCATATGTTCTCCCTCCTTCATCCTTTGACCAACGATAGTTCATCCCACCGTCCACTGGTGGGATTCAAACACTTGACAACAATGTAGATGTTGCTTGCAACTTACCATTGTACTGCGTGGTCATCCCCCATATACTACAAATTTTAAATAAAAGGTAATGAGATATTTATATACTCTAGTTACAATTACTTATAATTAAGAAAATCTACATGTGACTACTAAAGAGCATACCATGGGGAAAAAAAAGAAGGAATGAAGTTAATATTATAATAAATATTATAACTCATCCCTCTTTCCTTTAATTTTTTTTTGTTTTCTAATCCTTCATTAAATTATACAGTCCATTTTTTTAAGTATAAAAAGCTGGAAAATATTATAAAAAATATTTGGTAAGCAAGCATTTTGGAGGGTAGTAATTTTTAATTACTTATAAATTGAAAAAGTTTTTTTATATTAAATAGTATTTTATAATAAAAACTAATATTCATAAGAAATTAATTATTTAAAAAATCATCAAATTAAAGTTTGGATTAGGTTTCACCATTCTTTTGTCAAAACTATTTTAAAATTTTATTTGACATTTTATTTCAACATGGAAAGAAAGAGTAGTGTAAAATATATAGCCAAATGATGAATTACTCAAATATACACGCAAGCGTGATTAACTCAAATTTCAGTTTCACTCAAGCAACTTAACCATTATAAAATCTTGCATTCTACTATTTAAACAACTTGCTAAACTTACATTTACTGTTGAATCAACTCCTGATTCGTAACAATTTCATTAAGGTGGAAAATGCAATTTTATTTGGATCTTGCCACTTCAACCTAGTTTTGAAACCTAATGTTTTCTGATACATTATTAGAAGAGAATTTTCCAAGGATTGAAGGTTAGAAGCATGGTTAAGCACTTTAAAAAAGTGGGCCCATTTTTCACATAGAAGAATATACACATTGTACATAGAGGAAAACACATATCACACGCGTAGGAAAATATATAACTCTATCGACAGATTGAAAAGAAGTAAAAAATGCTTATCATAAAAAATACAAATTTCTTTTAAATATTTTCTAATGTAATGATGGAAAAAATTAAGGTCAACATAATGGAGGAAGCTAGATTTTAAAATAATGTTAAGAGCCACAAGAAGACACTTGGTAGTTGCATGCCTCCCACGTTTTTTCTGGTAATATGCTCCACGCTTAATATGATTCTTTCTTGTCATCATCATCATGCAACAACATTCTTGGGGAGATTGGTCGGACTCAATATTTTTAGAGCTACTCTTTGTTTATTTTGAATAGAATGAAGCAGAAGATGCAGAGAGATTGCCAAGTTATCTACAACACAGTAACAAGGCTGCACATGCATAAACATTTTGTAATACAATGATTTTCATATGCTTTATATGTAAGCTATTGATTCACGGACACTGTTAAAGGGAGTCGAAACATCCTTATCAATTTATCATATTTGTAGGTTGCTTTACCTTATGAACCAAATTGGCCCAGATAACTTATATTATGAAGAATCTAGAGTTTTAAAATATCCAAGTAATTATTTTCAATGTCAATGTTGAAAACTCGAAGCTATCTTTTGAATTTATAGAACTAAGTTAAATGTGAACCTATGTTCATTTCTATGTTGAGCATGCTTGCAAGGGACTGGTATTACTGCTCTACAATGTGTGGTTTTCCTTGAATCTCACAGGTAAGGGAGACTCCAAGGTTCTATTCTTGCTAAGTTGGGTATGCTTAGTCACCTAAACTAGCTTAATCTTCATAGCAACAACTCAATAGGGTCACTCCATATTGCCCTTTCAAACTACACTCATCTCCAAATGTTGCAGCTATTTGAGAACCACTTAAATGGACCTATTCCACGGGAGTTTGGAAGGTTGTCAGAATTGGTAGGAGTATACTTGTGGGGAAACCAACTCACTGGAGAAATATCCAACTCAGTGGGCAATTAGAGCTGCAAGTGTTGAATTTGGGTAATAGCCAATTGAGCAGCAAAATTCCATTGGAATTTGGGACTCTTACAAATTTGGCTACAATAAGCCTAGAAGCAAACTGATTCAATGGGTAGTGCATATGCACTCGGTAAAATTCCAAATCTAGAATAATATTTTTTGTGTTCTTTATTTTTTATTTTTTTGGTCCTTATTAAACACTGCAAACCCTAGGTTTATATGGTTTTCTAAATATTTTATTCTAAATTCAAAATACAGGGGTGAAAGAGTAAATAATGAAGAAGTAAATTGGTAAACAAGTGGTGCAGATAGTATGGTAAATATCTATAGATTATGTAGTAAAATAATTTAGAATACAAAAAAGAAATACTTAACATACTATTATTTTCTCTTGAATGTGCTATAATTTATTTGCTATCTGTTGTTCTTCAACAATCCTTGTGTGCTACAAATTCTCATGTATTTTATTTTGCATACATAAAGCATTCTATTTGTAGAGAAGTAGAGGCGATGGAAAAAGTAAAAGTAGTGATAGTCACAAGCAGTGCAAAATGAATGAATGCAATTGTCAGCTAAATATATGGAGGACAACGAGTGGAAACAAAATCTTCTTAGAACAATATGGTGCAGTTAATATGCATCCTAGTTGGTTCACTCGGCAGGCCTATTAAATGTTGCGATACAGTTTACAAAGATATTATATGATTTTACAGCTGGAGTATTTGTATTAAATAGAAATTAAGTTACTTTGAATGCATTTACTACAATTTATTTTTTCATCCTAGTTTCAAGTGAGCTTTATCGAACAAAAAAGAGGTTTTCGGGGCATGAGACAAGTTTCGGCTAAAACCTCATTCTATATATAGCCTATCGGCTAAATATATTATTGGTTAAAAAAATAGGTATAACAACTAGTGCATGCCAAACACACTAAACAAACAAATCTAAAAATCACTTTAAACAAAGAATTAATTTATGTTAAAGCTCAAGCACAAAGATCATATAAATAATAAATACAAACAAAGTGAATGCCAAAGTGTCAAAGTTAAAACATATAAGATAAATGTAAAAATGTATCAAATATAAGTTGATATCAAAATTCAAACCCATGCTTCAATAAACAATAAGTAAATCAATGTTCAAACACACACTTCACAACTAGTGGATGTTAAAGCACACAAAACAAGTTCAATGAAAGTCACTTCAAGCAAACAATTAGTGTATGTCAAAGCTTAAACACACTTCATATAAACAACAAATACAAACAAAGTGAATGTCAAAATGTCAAAGTTTAAACATGCAAAGTAAATGTCAATATGGATAAAATATATATGTCAATACCCAAATTCAAAATCATGCTTTAGTAAACAATAAGAAAATCAATGTTCAAACACACACTTCATCTAAACAATAAATGCAAAGAAAATGAATACAAAAGTGTCAAAGTTCGAACATATAATGTAAATGTCAAAATGAATCAAAGATAAGTCAATCCAAAATTCGAACCCACAATAAGTAAATCACACCACACAAACAATTAATGAATTCTCAAATTGAAACACACTAAACAAATAAAGTTGAAAATCAAAATATCAATATGGATAAAATATACACCAATACCAAAATTCAAAATCATGCTTTAGTAAACAATAAGAAAATCAATGTTCAAACACACACTTCATACAAACAATAAATGCAAAGAAAGTGAATACAAAAGTGTCAAAGTTCAAACATACAACATAAATGTCAAAATGAATCAAAGATAAGTCAATCCAAAATTCAAACCCACACTACAATAAACAATAACAAACATGTTTAAATTGCAACCTTTTAATAACATAATACAAATTATTACGAATTACATTATAATTAAAAGATATTATAAAACTTAAATACTCATATTAGAATTAAAATGTCAAATCATTAAATAGGATGAAATTAAGTTAAAATGTAATATAATAGAAAATAATATACACAAAGTGAATGTGAAAGTTCAAATATACACACATGCCAAAGTAAAAACACAACAAAATGGTTGTCAAAGTTAAAAACACATTTCACACAATATCTTCATTTCACACAGTTTTTTCAAACACACGCTTCACACATATGCAAAGTAAATGCTAAAGTTTAAAGGTACATTAAGTTAGTTCAAACATATCAAAGATAAGTCAATCCAAAATTCAAACCCACGCTACAATAAACAATAACAAACATGTTTAAATTGCAACCTTCTAATAACATAATACAAATTATTACAAATTACATTATAATTAAAAGATATTATATAACTTAAATAATCATATTAGAATTAAAATGTCAAATTATTAAATAGGATGAAATAAAGTTAAAATGTAATATAATAAAAAATAAGATACACAAAGTGAATGTGAAAGTTCAAATATACACACATGCCAAAGTAAAAGCACAACAAAATGGTTGTCAAAGTTAAAACACATTTCACACAATATCTATTCATTTCACACAATTTTTTCAAACACACGCTTCACACATATGAAAAGTAAATGCTAAAGTTTAAAGGTACATTAAGTTAGTTCAAACATATCAAAGAACAAACACACAAAAGTGAATACATGCCTAATTTAAAAATGTTTCACAAAGAGTTGCTTCAACTACACACAAAGTAAACACTTAAGTTCAAACATGTCAAAATACAATAATATTTACCATAAAGTGAGTATCAAAGTTAGTACGATCTTCATACAAGGTGAATCTAAAAGTTCAAAGACAAACACACATGTCAAAGTACAAATGCAACAAAGTGGTTGTCAATGTTAAAACATATTTCACACAAAGTTTGTTCAAACACACACTTCAAACATATATTAAACAAATGCTAAAGTTTAAAAATTGACATAAGTGAATGTTAAAGAAATCAAAGACACTTTATGCAACATTAGTTCACTTTACACATTTTGTTCAAACATACACTTCACACATAAGTGAATGTCAAAGATAGCACACATTTTACATAAAATGAATTTGAAATTTCAAATATAAACAAATGCCATATAGTTAGTTCAACACACACAAAGTAAATGAAAAAGTTAAAATAAATCTCACACAAATTAGTTCAACCATGCATTAAGTAAACACAACAAAGCTCAAACACACACTTCATATCAACATTAAATACAAATAAAGTGACTACCAAAGTGTCAAAGCTCAAATGCACAAATTGGTTGCCAATGTTCAAATATATTCCACAAATGCAACAAAGTGGTTGTCAATGTTAAAACATATTTCACACAAAGTTTGTTCAAACACACACTTCAAACATATATTAAGCAAATACTAAAGTTTAAACATTGACATAAGGGTATGTGAAAGAACTCAAACACACTTTACGCAAACATTAGTTCACTTCACACATAAGTGGGTGTGAAAGATAGCACATATTTTACATAAAATGAATTTGAAATTTCAAATATAAACACATGCCACACAATTAGTTCAACCACACATGAAGTAAACATTGAAGTTCAACACACAAAGTAAATAAAAAATTTAAAATAAATCACATACAAAACTAGTTCAACCATGCATTAAGTAAATACAACAAAGCTCAAACACACACCTCATATAAACATTAAATGTAAACAAAGTGACTACCAAATTGCCAAAGCTCAAACATACAAATTAAATGTTAAAATGAATCAAATATAAGTCAATGCCAAAATTCAAACCACTACAATAAACAATAAGTAGATCAATGTTCAAACACACACCACACAGGAACACTTGATGAATTCTCAAACTAAAAGACACTAAACAAACATGTTTAAATTGCAACCTTCTAATAGCACAACACTAATTATTACAATGTTACCACATTTACATTATAGCTAGAGGATATTATAATACTTAAATAATCACATTACAAAAAAAATGTCAAAATCGTTAAATATGATGAAATAAAAAAAATTTAAAAAAAATTCTTACAGTAAAAAATAAATATAAAAATCAACACAAAGACACTAGACTGAAAAGGATAGCCATGGCCAGTGACCATTCCTTGTAGCCTTGGGGAGAGGGCCAATTCAACCCCTCCCAAATAATATTTTTTATTAAACAACAAATCCAAATATTTACATATCAATTTACAAATTAAAATTTGTTTTATATTGACTGCAATAATAATTGAGAAATTCTAGGCATCACTCTATAGAAATTTCAACATTCCCTGCATACTTGATCTCAAAGGTCTTCAATGTTTTCCCTACACATAAATTCACTACAAGATAGTGATGGATGTTAAATAGGTCATAATTGATCTAGAAGTACTGTAAAATTGAAAATAAGACTTTTGTAACCCACATGGTTGATGGTAATAAATGAATAAAAATAGCTGTTCTATGGATTAGCTCATAATCCTATTCCATCTACGATTAGCTTTCTGCCCTTTCCAAACTACCTACACAAAACGAAACCCATTTCATTTTGAGTGAAGCTGAACAAAAAGCCTCATAATCCATAACATACACTACAAACCCATTCAATATATACCCATATAAACAGGGTTTCATCACTGCATTTAGAAACTCATAACACAATTAATGAAACACACTTACTTCTAGCTTAAGATACATCCAAGGGTGAATCCTCTGCTATCAAATTCTTTTGAGATCTGTAATCAATATAGCGAAATCAATGAGAGGAGCTTAGATGGCCCATTGTGGTGGCATTGTTGTAAGCCACATCATGGCTTCTGAATGGCATTGATTCAACATAGTAACGGTGTTGAAATCAATTTAAATCTTGCCTGGGATAATCACACTAAAATAGAACCAAAATAGGTTTCCACAATTCATTCTAAATAAAATTACAAAGCTTTTGAAATTGCATGTAAAGAAGAAAAATTCACTAGATTTTTATGGCCTCAATATACTACCCATCATAGAAAATACACAATTTATGAACCAGTGCATCTTTTCCCTGATAATGGGTAGTTAGATTTAAGATCAAGGATGTCTATAGAAGTGTTTATGTTGTAGATTTTTCGAGATTTTTGTATAGTATATGCTTTTGTTTTATAGTTCTTGTTTAGATTTTCTATAGATCTAGGATGTCTATAAAAGTGTTTATGTTGTAGATTTTTCGAGATTTTTATATAGTATATACTTTTGTTTTATAGTTTTTGTTTAGATTTTCTATAGATCTAGGATGTCTATAAAAGTGTTTATGTTGTAGATTTTTCGAGATTTTTATATAGTATATGCTTTTGTTTTATAGTTTTTGTTTAGATTTTCTATAGATCTAATGACCATGCTCCTGTTTTCAAGTATTTTTTTTTGTAATAAGGTAGAACCATAGGTAGAGCAGAGCAGAGCATACCTCAATGAAGACCAAAAAGATCGACCCATTTCACAATTTGATAGGTCGTAGAGCTGTCCAACCCAGTTGATATCTGGTCCATGAAGAGACCTACCAACATCTCACCTGCCACAGTCATCCCACCACCCATACTACCCAATTTTAATTGGTTACAATTTCATTTCTGTTTTGACCTCACATTTCAATGTAGTAATGTAATCAAAATCTCAAAGACAAGGCCTGCATTACACGCACCTGTTGTTACCCCAGAAATTCCTCTCCTCATTTGATCACCGACTATGGTATCTCCACATATATCTGCACATTCCCAGTACAGATACAAATGAGACTTTTCACCTTACATGGTAGAGACATACAATACAACTTTTGATTGTACGGAAATATACCTATACCTTGAGTATGTAGTCTGGTTGCCTGCCCTTCCAGTGCTACGGACTGCCCAAAAAGGGAAGAACTAGAGCCAAGTATGGTATGCAAGAATTCTTAAAAGGGAAAAACATCATCACACCTTCATAAAGACATCAATACCCACTTGCTTTTCTCTTCTAGATAGTTCGACCAGCATGTCTGTATGATTTCACTCTTTCTATTCCTTGGAAAATTTACAATACATCCCTAACTCATTCTAGTATGTTACAATTTGGCTGCTATCAGACCAGCAGATAATGAAGATTCGAAACACCACATTAATTTATGACAACTTACTGTTTCATAGTTTAATCGGAACACATACCAAATCTCATGCCCAGAGAAGTCCCAACATTTCTCGTACGGTCATTTCTCCAATGTAAGCTGATGTTCGTTGAGGCACAAATTCGTCGAGGTCACATTTCCACTCAGTTGCAAGAATTAGAGACCACACTGTTAATGTCAATCCACAGTACAGGGCATATGTAAAAGAAAAAAAATATATCCCACTCTCAATTCTGAATCGAGTGCGAAAAGTAAAGATGTTTTCCCCAAAAGCAGAGTCATTCTGAAGAGAAACAAGGCAACCTTTCCATTCATTAGAATGAAACCAATCCATTAAAACCGAGAGAAACAGAGTCGACTCAGGTAGATTGAATTATTAGTATTGAGAGTAGTTTGAATCTTGAATGAAATGTCAATGACCAATCTTTCAAATGAATTCTTTAGTATGAAAGTAAAAATATTGTGTTAGTATGAAAGTAAAAATATTGTGATATTTTGTACTACTTTATCTACATATCTTACAAATTATATGAGAATTTGAAAGGATTTTTTTACCAAAATCAACTCAAAATAAATATAAAATTTAAGAAAAGGTTTTCAATCAGGCTTCAAATGTTGTTACAATTACCCATTCACAAGTGTTCTCAAGCCGCTCCTTTTAACTAATAAAACTATATATAAATTTACTTAATTTTCACTCTATATATAAATTAATAAAACTATTTTTATTTCTAAATAGTAATCAAGCCGCTTCTTTCAACGGATATATTTTTTAAATAGGCAAAGACGGGAAAAAAAGCAATGTATTTCAGGCGCAGCAGCCAAAGGAAAATGACAAATTAAGAGATCTTTCACTCGTAAAAGCAGGTCTCCTGGTTTGTAAAAGCACTGAGTCATTGATGGCAACTAATTTGTACCTTGGCAAAAAAGCAATGTATTTCTTGGTCTGTGGCCTGGTAAGCAAGTGCAGGGCAACTAATTTGTACTTAGGCAATCAGCAGATTCAGATAATTAGTAATGCCAGTCATGCTGCAGAGGGACGATCTCCAGCCATAAGTGCGTTTGCTTCCTTAATCCTTCCCATCGTGAATGTGGAAAAATGAATATGAAAATGGTAGAATTGCTTGCTTTCTGGTGGCCTGTCATCAGTTTTGGTGCATTTGTATCCATCGGCTTTTGGAGAGGAGCAAGAAAGGCTGGAAATAGATGGAGGAGTTCTGTTTTGTTTTGAAGCCTCCATTTCCCCTAATTTGGAAATTAGGGAGTTTTGTTTTCAGAAGGCTCACTGCAAATATCAGGAAGATGAATTACCACTTGTAGTTCTTCTATTCTCCAGCCATAAGTGCGTTTGCTTCCTTAATCCTTCCCATCGTGAATGTGGAAAAATGAATACGAAAATGGTAGAATTGCTTGTTTTCTTGTGGCCTGTCATCAGTTTTGGTGCATTTGCATCCATCGGCTTTTGGAAAGGAGCAAGAAAGGCCGGAGGAGTTCTGTTTTGTTTTGAAGCCTCCATTTCCCCTAATTTGGAAATTAGGGAGTTCTGTTTTCAGAAGGCTCACTGCTAACATCAGGAAGATGAATTACCACTTGTAGTTCTTCTATTCTCCAGCCATAAGTGTGTTTGCTTCCTTAATCCTTCCCATCGTGAATGCGGAAAAATGAATATGAAAATGGTATAATTGCTTGTTTTCTTGTGGCCTGTCTTTAGTTTTGGTGCATTTGTATCCATCGGCTTTTGGAGAGGAGCAAGAAATGCTGGAAATAGATGGAGGAGTTCTGTTCTGTTTTGAAGCCTCCATTTCCCTTAATTTGGAAATTAGGGAGTTCTGTTTTCAGAAGGCTCACTGCAAATATCAGAAGATGAATTACCACTTGTAGTTCTTCTATTCTCCAGCCATAAGTGCGTTTGCTTTCTTAATCCTTCCCATCGTGAATGTGGAAAAATGAATATGAAAATGGTAGAATTGCTTGCTTTCTTGTGGCCTGTCATCAGTTTTGGTGCATTTGTATCCATCGGCTTTTGGAGAGGAGCAAGAAAGGCTGGAAATAGATGGAGGAGTTCTGTTTTGTTTTGAAGTCTCCATTTCCCCTAATTTGGAAATTAAGGAGTTCTGTTTTCTGAAGGCTCACTGCAAATATCAGGAAGATGAATTACCACTTGTAGTCCTTCTATTCTGCAGCCATAAGTGCGTTTGCTTCCTTAATCCTTCCCATCGTGAATGTGGAAAAATGAATACGAAAATGGTAGAATTGCTTGTTTTCTTGTGGCCTGTCATCAGTTTTGGTGCATTTGTATCCATCGGCTTTTGGAGAGGAGCAAGAAAGGCCGGAGGAGTTCTGTTTTGTTTTGAAGCCTCCATTTCCCCTAATTTGGAAATTAGGGAGTTCTGTTTTCAGAAGGCTCACTGCAAATATCAGGAAGATGAATTACAACTTGTAGTTCTTCTATTCTCCAGCCATAAGTGTGTTTGCTTCCTTAATCCTTCCCATCGTGAATATGGAAAAATGAATATGAAAATGGTAGAATTGCTTGTTTTCTTGTGGCCTGTCATCAGTTTTGGTGCATTTGTATCCAGAGGAGCAAGAAAGGCTGGAGTTCTGTTTTGTTTTGAAGCCTCCATTTCCCCTAATTTGGAAATTAGGGAGTTCTGTTTTCAGAAGGCTTGTCCCCAAATATCAGGAAGATGAATTACCACTTGTTCACGTGCCTTGTGCTATGGGGTAGTTGAAATTACAGCAACAAAAGGAAAATACCCTGCGATGGAAGTTCATACCCTGTTTTCAAAGCTCGGGCAGAGTGGTTGCTAACGAAGACCAGAGAGGAGTTCTGTTTTGTTTTGAAGCCTCTCCCAATCTCCAGGTAAGTCATTTGCCATGGTAGAAATAATTGAAACTACAATTCCAATTCGCTGGTAGAAAAAATTAAAAAAAATAAAAATGAATTATTCTCGTTTGAGTAAATTGGTTAAAGATGGGATCGTACCTGCTTGAAAGTTTCTAAGCCTCATATCCTGCAATTATTGCATTCCATGAGACCATAGTTCGTTGTAGTCAAATTCTGAACACCCCTAAGCCTTTGGAAATTTTCCTTGTTCAAATTTCAAGCACTAAAAATTATAGATCTAAAAAGAACCAGATTTACTTTAGAATCAGCCCCACACAATCAATAATATTGAGTTAGAAACCTAGACTATATTTTAGCTCACCCTATGGTATTCTCTAGAATTCAAAACAAAACTTTGAATGGATAATTGCCCTAAAGGGTAAAGGTTTTTTACTTGTAATGATGAATCTTTACTCTATGCTACTTGTCCATATGTTACTACTTCATTGTTGTAACATCTGATTTGACCTATTTGGTAGGTAGGCTAACTTTTGATTTGACCTATTATCACTTAGTGGGTATTTACTACATGATTTAGAAATGCTTACTAATAGCATGGTAATTAAAAAATTAATGGTAGAAAATTTATTGGAGGTAGAATAAGTTAATATTTTTTTGTTATTATTTACATATTAAGTGAAGTATTTATTTAATTTGTTTAATCAACAACATTTTAGATATGGTGTCAGAATTCAATTATTACTCTATATGCATTAAATCTTTGGTATTGAATAGTAACAAACTTATAAATCCATAAGTTCAAATAGTTGTTACTTTGGTTGGATATGACTTAAGTTGTTTGCCAAACTTCAATTACAGGAATGATTTGAGATTTGCTCGCATCCATATTTCAAAAAAATTAACATGTGTTTAATAGTTATTATCTTGTGACATTATTCCTATCTAATTTGAAATATGTGCTTGCGATCACTAAATGTTGTCATAACTTATCTTTTATGGAAATGAATTCCTGTCTACACCTTCTTGATGCACTAGGATAAATAGGAATGCAGGTGTTATTGGTAATTTTCCCTACCTATTCATTCTTAATCAATATATTCTTTTTTTCTAAGTGATATAAGAATTTACTAGATACACTACTTATAGTTCATCCAACAATAAGACATGTAATGGGGTAAAAGTTGACATGAATAAAGATTATGTTGGTTTCTTTTTATAGTCATGAGAGGATCCTTTTGGGCATGATTCATCGATCGTAGTATACTTCTTAGTATGTTAATTTAATAATTTCACACCACAAGTAGAGGAGCCCTCACCATACAACTATTTTAGTATATTTAAGGTACCAATTAATTATAAAAAGGTTAGTTGTGAAATCATACCTAGAGAATGCACCCTATTGTTGATCATATGGATGTTTGTTCAAAATTCAAGTTATCAAACTACAATTTCTTACTAATTATTTTTATCTTCAATTCCATTTTTCATTACAAATATTCACTATTTATTTCATTTTCATTATCTTTATCTTTCTATCTCTCCTTTAATTCCATTTTTTGTGTTTATCTTTCTTTTATTCTTTCTATCTTTCTCAATTTGTTTATTTATTCGTTTTCCTATCTTTTTGTCACTTTCCTTCTCTCTTTTTTCTTCTTCCTTTTTTTTTCCTCTCTCCTTTTTCCTTTCTTCTTTTCTCATTATTTTTATTTTACCCAAATTTTACTTTCCTTCTCTATATTGTTCATCCCTCTTTTTATTCTTTTATTTTTATTTTTTTATCTTTCTCCCTTTGTTTCATTTTTTCCTTTTTTCTAACTTTTTGTCACTTTCCTTTACTCTTTTCTCTTCTCCCTTTCTTTTCTTTATCGTTATTTATTTTTATTTCCTCCTTTTTACTTTCTTCTTTTGTGTGTCTCTCACCCTAGTGTGAAACCCATCTCCGACCCCAACTTGGCAAAATGTAAGACCAAGGTAAGGCAGGTTACGTGTTGGGTTAGGTCGTAGGGATACCCCAAAGTCAACAAAAAAGAAAAAAAGGAAGTCCATACATTTTTATCATCTTTGAAAGGGGTTTGTGTGTCTCTTATCCCAACGTGATCCATTCCCAATCCCAACTTGGAAAAATGTAAGACCAAGGTAAGGCGGGTTAGGCATTAGGCTGGGTCTCAGGGATACCCTTGCGTCAACAAAAAAGAAGAAAGAGAAGTTTGTACCTTTTTATTATTTTTGAAAAGGGTTTGTGTGTCTCTTCTTTTATGTGTTTCTAACCCCAATGTGACATCCATTCCCGACCCAACTTGGAAAAATATAAGACTAAGGTAAGGTGGGTTAGGTGTTGGGCTAGGTCGCAGGGATACTCTTGAGTCAACAAAGAAGAAGAAGAAAGAGAAGTACATACCTTTTTATCATCTTTGAAAGGGGTTTGTGTCTCTCCTTTTGTGTGTCTTTTACCCCAGTGTGACACCTATTCTTGACCCCAGCTTGGAAAAGTGTAAGACCAAGGTAAGGTGGGTTAGGCATTAGGTTGGGTCGTAGGGATACCCTTGAGTCACCAAAAATAAAGAAGAAAAAAAAGTCCAACCTTTTTATCATTTTTGAAAGGGGTTTGTGTGTCTCTCACCCCAGCATGACGCCCATTCCCGACCCCAACTTGGCAAAATGTAAGACCAAGGTAAGGCAGGTTAGGTGTTAGGCTAGGTCGTAGGAATACCCCAAAGTCAACAAAAAAAGAAAGAGAAGTCTATACCTTTTTATCATCTTTGAAAGGGGTTTGTGTCTCTCCTTTTGTGTGTCTCTTACCCCAACATGACACCTATTCTCGACCCCAACTTGGCAAAGTGTAAGACCAAGGTAAGGTGGGTTAGGCATTAGGTTGGGTCGCAGGGATACCCTTGAGTCAACAAAAATAAAGAAGAAAGAGAAGTCCAACCTTTATATCATTTTTTAAAGGGGTTTGTGTTTCTCTTCTTTTTTGTGTCTCTCACCCCAGCATGACACCCATTCCCAACCCCAACTTGGAAAAATTTAAGACCAAGGTAAGGCAGGTTAGGTGTTAGGCTAGGTCGTAGGGATACCCCAAAGTCAACAAAAAAAAAGAAAGAGAATTTCATACCTTTTTATCATCTTTGAAAGGGGTTTGTGTCTCTCCTTTTGTGTGTCTCTTACCACAGTGTGACACCTATTCTCGACCCCAACTTGGAAAAGTGTAAGACCAAGGTAAGGTGGGTTAGGCATTAGGTTGGGTCGCAGGGATACCCTTGAGTCAACAAAAATAAAGAAGAAAGAGAAGTCCAACCTTTATATCATTTTTGAAAGGGGTTTGTGTGTCTCTTCTTTTCTATGTCTTTCACCCTAGCATGACACCCATTCCTGACCCCAACTTGGAAAAATGTAAGACCAAGGTAAGGCAGGTTAGGTGTTAGGCTAAGTTGTAGGGATACCCCAAAGTCAACAAAAAAAAGAAAGAGAAGTCCATACCTTTTTATCATCTTTGAAAGGGGTTTGTGTCTCTTATTTTGTGTGTCTCTTACCCTAATGCGACACCCAATCCCGACCCCAACTTAGCAAAGTGTAAGACCAAGGTAAGGCGGGTTAGGCATTGGGTTGGGTCGTAAAGATACTCTTGAGTCAACAAAAAAGAAGAAAGAGAAGTCCAACCTTTTATCATTTTTGAAAAGGGTTTGTGTGTCTCTTATTTTTTTTGTCTCTCACTCTAGCGTGACACCCATTCCCAACCCTAATTTGGCAAAATGCAAGACCAAGGTAAGGCAGGTTAGGTGTTGGGTTGGGTCACAGAGATACCCCCAAGTCAACAAAAAGAAGAAAGAGAAATACATACATTTTATCATCTTTGAAAGGGGTTTGTGTGTCTCTTACCCCAATGTGACACCTATTCTCGACCCCAAATTGGAAAAATGTAAGACCAAGGTAAGGCAGGTTAGGCGTTGGCTTGGGTTGCAGGGATACCCTTAAGTCAACAAAAAAGAAGAAAGAGAAGTCCATACCTTTTTATCATCTTTGAAAGAGGTTTGTGTGTCTCATCTTTTAAGTGTATCTCACCCCAGCGTGACACCCATTCCCAACCCCAACTTAGAAAAATGTAAGACCAATGTAAGACAGGCTAGGTGTTGGGTTAGGTCATAAGGATATCCCAGAGTCAACAAAAAAGAAGAAGAAAGAGAAGTCCATACATTTTTATCATCTTTGAAAGGGGTTTGTGTGTCTCTTCTTTAGTGTGTCTCTTACCCCAATGCGACACCTATTCTTGACCCCAACATGGAAAAATGTAATACCAAGGTAAGGTAGGTTAGGAGTTTGGTTGGGTTGCAAGGATACCCTTGAGTCAACAAAAAACAAGAATAAAGAGAAGTCTATACCTTTTTATCATCTTTGAAAGGGGTTTGTGTGCCTCTTCTTTTATGTGTGTCTCACACAGCATGACACACATTCTCGAACCCAACTTGGTAAAATGTAAGACTGAGGTAAGGCGGGTTGGGCATTGGGCTAGGTCACGGGATACCCTAAGTCCACAAAAAAAAGAGAGAAGTCCATACCTTTTTCCATCGTGGAAACAAGAGGTCTGTATTATTCTTTTTCCATTATTTTGGGTGCCAAAGCTTTGAGTAAAATCACTTGTGTTAGACACTAACTTTTTTTTGCATGTTAAGTGTTTCATTGAAAATAGATAATTATTACTAATATGCAGAAGATTACTGTCTATCGTTCTATTCTATAAGGTTTAAGGAATTGTAGCTTTTCTTGGATCTTAATTATTTGAAGTTCCCCTTTAAATAGATTGGTGGCTTCATTTTTAAATATTATTGCATATTCATTTGTAGGCAACTCGATCTAGTTTTTCTTTCTTAGTCATCTATTATTTTTATATTGTACTTCTTCACATAGCTTTCTTAGTTTCATGTTTCCTGGTTTGGTTTTAGATACCCAATTACTCATTGGTTCATGGTTCACTTTGAGTTGTAGACTTGATTGATTTCTATGTTGATAAGTCAATAGGATACCAATAAAAAAAGAAAGAAAATTAGAGTCAATGACACAGAGCCATATCAAATAGAAACCTAAAATGGATGAAGAAAAAGCATAAGGGCCTCTAAGAAATATCGGTACCCTTTTGATCTTTGTAAAAAAAATAAAAATTAATTGGCTAATAGCCAAATCACTTAGAAATGATTGATTAAAATAAAGTCATTAGACGTCATCTATTAAATAAATAATATAATATGAAGAATGAACATACTCGATTGTTCTAATGATCATTGCAATCATGGTATCTGTTGGTTCTCCAAATCAACATATCCAATGAGTCCTATAGACTAGCCACTTTCTAATTCTCAGACTCACAGGTGGATTTGGCCAACTGACAAGATTCAGTCAAAGACTGAAATCTCCTACACTTCTGGCTTTGTAGGACCAAGGTGGGTCAACCTTCACAATGCCTAAAGAATTTAATGCAATTATGCACAAACATTGCTTTTTATAGTAGATAATTCCCAATGAAAATATACCAAGGAACACATTGACAACCTCAAATCTAGATGTATTATTGGTCTCTTAACATTCACTCAGTAATTGGGAGGTAGAAATCAACACCAAACTCAAACCAAACAACATGAATTAAATTGATTTTGAATTTATAAATGTTTTTGAAATGCATTTAGTTGAATGACAAATCAGTGCCTAATGTTGGGCCACAAAGTCAAATACAAAATTATAAAGACAACCTCATCAGTAAACAAACTTCAACCAATGGATTTAAAACTGTTAATACTTTGCACTAATAGATCCACTCTGGTTATCATTCAAATTATTCTTACGGATCCACCCTACACACCTAAAATCACAATTATCTACTCAAAGTAATCTAACTATTTCTTTGAAATAGAACCAAGAACAAATAACACAATCTCATGGAAATTGAGATGACAAACTCAAACATCTTTGATATATTGAATTTATATGATTAAATGTGTACAAATCTAGAGACAATTTGATGACATTCATATTCTATTTGCTTAAATTGATTGGCATTTACTCATGAAATCAATTGTTACAATTTGCATTATCAATCCATGACTAAAACTCAACATTTCTTTATCTACCCAACCCATATAGAAAATAAGAACCCTATACAATGAGAGAAGAATGAGAATAAAAAGAAACAGAAGAAGCCCTAAGACAAATCTGTAGAAGACACTTGGCAGCTTCCTTCTTCGTCCATCAACAACATAAATTGAAAAGTCTCTCTTCTCTCTTCCTTTGCAACAAACTTTGCATTTGCATTTGCTTGCCTCTTGATTTTTCAACAACAAATTCACCTGACCGTGAAAAACCCTTTATGTCCATTTACTCTGCAGTTGAAAAAACTTTGCTCTCTATTAAAATCATTCACCATGCCTTTGTTTTGCCTTTTTGTCTTTGCTCCTATTTTACTAGGCCATTAAAATAGTTCACTTGTATATCCTTGCTTTTCACCATGTATTACCCAACATCATTTTACATTTACATGCCCAGGACATAAAATATTCAATTTTAATAAATGAGCAATTTATCCCCTTTTAGCTTTCACGGTGCCCAAAATATTTTAAATATTTTATTTAAAACATTTTCCCATGAGTCTTTTGATTTTCATTTCTCGGGCAACAAAATGTTTTACTCGTCGCCACATATTTTCACCATAGAATTAAAATATGGGTGAAGACATAAAATTTTAATGTGGGACCCTTTTATCTCCTTGCCTGTGCTTCACTTTTTACCTCATACTCAAATTTTGCTTTGTAGGGGCTTTTGAATATTTAATATGGGCTCAAAAACTTTAAACCCATGCAATTTAATCCATTCATGGGCATATCTCAACTTCTCTAGAATCCATCGCTCATCTCCAGTCTTCAAGGAAAATAGAAGCAACAACCCGCGATAGTGCAAAGGCCAGAGTTGAAATGAAATTTACCCGTGCATTCATTTTGCTATTTTATTTAAAATATTTGCACCTCGAGTAAAGCATTTTTACTTTGTAGAGAAGTTTAAAAAAAAATCATTTGGCACAATTCCTTGTGCCTGTCACCTCATGGGCCCACAAAACTCTTTTCTTTCTCATCATCGCTCACCCACAGTGCATCGCCGGTTGAAGGGAAAAAATGGGAGATGAACTAGTGATGGGCGATGGCCATCACTCGTCGTTGGTTGAATCGGAAAATGGGAGGAGGGATTGACAATAGTGAAAAGGCCAGAGATGGAAAACATCCACCATCGCTCATCACCGGTTGTTGATTGGAAATGAGAAGCTTTCATGTGGCGGGCGATGGGAGCTGGCGTGCAGCCATAAAGTTTGCCAAAACTGAGGAAGACATTAAATAAACATTCCCTATCAAAATTTATTGTTGGAAATGTTGCATTACTGATTTCTTCCTCCATTTTTATCCAGAAATGGCCACGAGAGATGAGTTTTATAGTGCAACCATGAAAGTCATGAAAGTTGCCTCACCTTTGTAAACTAGCCCCTGGGACGTGTTTTCTGCAACATAAATACATTAAAATAATATATCAAATGACCTCTAATTTTGATGAAAATGGATCTATAGAGGTTTCAAACCAAAATAAGAAATTGGTTGTCTTTAGATTTGCAAAATTTGACACTTTTCATAACACCATTTTTGGCCATGTCACGATCAAAAAGCAATTAAATAACCCATTGGAACTTATCCTAGAGGCATACTATTCAACATACATCTATACATTTGACCAAGAATGGAGTGCAAAATATAGTTTGAAAAAAGAGATCCTAAGGTGAAAGATATTAATCAACAAAGTTGCTCACTCGGGCATTTTTGCAACTTTTCCATGCTTAGAACCAATTAGTGCTCTCAAAGTCACCACTTTGCAAAAATATCAAAACCATCCTTTGGGGGGCTGCCATTGGAAACATAAGCTCATTTAGGTCCATTGAACATGTGTGCAAGAGGGTTTTCCTTCATTCCATATTTACCATCGGATATTAAGGGTCAAACTTGACCACTTTGAAACACTCTGAAAATGCAGATGTAAAAACAGGGTAAACTGCATTTGCTTTTGGCCTAGTAAAAATATTAAATTTGATCATGAGGCTATGAAATCGGACAAGAGAGTACATTAATGTATGGAGAATCGAGAAAAACAATCCTTTTGTCTTGACAATCAACTGATTCCAAATTATGACCCTCCAAAGTAGGTCATTTGGGCAGATTTTTCATGTGCACTTTTGAGAGTGCAAAGGGAAGATTCTCAATATGGGCACTTCAAATTTGCAAAATTTGGAAGTCCCAACAGTATCCTCAATTTTAAAATCCCTGACAACTTCAAACTTGGTCAAACAAGGTTTCTACCTTGCTTGTTTTCTTTCTGCAATGAGTTTGACAGTAAAGATATTGTTTTTAGCTCATTTAATCTGCCACACTTTTGTTTTTTTTAACGTTCTAAGTCAAATTTTTCCTCAATTAAATAAGGTGCCTATACCTATAAATTGAACAAGGGGGAAGTGTCTTAATAAAGAAAACCAAAAAAGAGAAACAAAAATACAAAACTTGCAAGAAAAATGATCACGTAAAAAGGGAAGGAAATAATAATAAAATCAATCAGGTTGAATGATGGCACTAAGCTTGGACAGTAGTAATGAAGTGTAAAAAAAGAAGACATATTACATTAACATTACAAAAAATAAAATGTAACCTTAGCATTTATAAGAGTATTCACGCAATCCTCAAGTTTTAAGATCTTAATAAAGTGGAAAAGAATATACCCCCACTCCCTAGATAAAGATCATATTCATTCAAAATTAGAATATGTAAAAGGCAAGGATTAAGTATTAGATTAAGCATTTATTCCATTCCTATTGAAAAAAAGAGAGATATTCTCTTGCTTATTTTAGGTTCCTTTTAAAAGTGTGTATATATGTGTAAGTATACATATATCTGAAACAAGTTATTTAATTATGAAAGATAATCATTATTATTATTATTTTAAATTATTTCTTAAAAGTAAATAGAACATTTGTACTTAAAGTATATATATGAATTCAAATAATTGAAATTTAATTAAATAGATAAAACAATAATAATTTATCTTATTTTACAAATTGATGGAGAGAGTATTACCTTATCAGTTGGTAGAATATGATATTTTTGCTAGTTTTTATGTTTTTATAAAGTGAAGTAACTATTTAACTTGATTAATCAATAATATTTTGGATATCAAGTTAGAATGTAGTACATCAATCCCTTGGTATAAAATAGTAGCAGAGTTATAAATCCATAGTTCATATAATTATTATTATTTTTGGAAATGATTTATGTTGTTTGTGGAACCTCCATTATAGGAGCAATTTATGATTTGCTCACATTCATGTCTCAAACAAATGAACTTGTTTGATAGTTATTATCTTGTGACATTATTCCTATCTAATTTTGGAATATGTTCTTGAGGTCACTAGATGTTATTATATCCTAGCTATTATGAAAATGGATTAATGTCCATACATTCTTGATGAACTAGGATGAGTAGGAATGTAGGTATTAATGGATATTTTACCTATCTCTTCATTCTAAATCAATATATTCTATTTCTAAGTAATGTAATAAATTATTAAATAGACATACTTTTATTCGATGGTGGGATAGTTCATGAGATAAGAGTGGGTATGAATGGAGATAACTTGGGATTCTCTTTACAATCGTGAGAGGAATTTTTTTTTATTTTTATGGGTAAGGTTTACAGTATATATATTCTTCAACTACAATAGTTCCACTTTAAGTGAAGAGATCTTTCTCAATTTAACCATTGTGGTTCTGGCAAGGCAAATTTTGGATATGTAAACCAAATATAAAATATGTTCTATGGATGTAATAGGGTCTTAAGGGTCATTGTTAACTCATGCTATAGTGAAATACTTTGATTAGTGTTTTTTGATAGACATGTATTTAAAACTTCCCTCAATGTGTTCTTTATTAAAATATTATTTAAGGTATGGTTAAGAGAGAGGCCTTTATTGTGTGACAATTGGGAAGTCTTCCAATAATGTTGGTCCAATATTTATAATTGATGTCCATTTATTTAAGAGTCTTCCTTCGAATTGTTAACACTATTGTTGTCAAGTGTGAGTTGATGTTATGATTGAGATTGATGTTAAGTCCCCCTTCAACCTAGTGGATTATAATCCCTTTTCTATCCAACCATGTGTGGGATGGTTGAAGTCATGTTGTTAAATTATGGTTCCTCTGCGAAATATATACATAGGCAAGGTCATCAGAAGACGAGCCCCTGAGGAATTAGGTCTAGCCCCTAGGGTTTGCTCTCTCTCCTTTACTTGAGTTAATATTTGTATATTGTATTGGCATAGCTTGTGACTTGATGGTGTCTTTTGAATTAAGTTGTGATGAATGATGAGTTGAACTAATCAAGCCTACCTTGATGATGTGAATCCCTTGTCTTCTCTTGAAGCCCTACTAGGGTTGCCTAAGCAATGTAGTTACTTAACTGTATATTGTAATCTATATATGGTCAAAAGTTGTTGTTCCTTTTAAGTATTGCCTACCTTGGAAACAAAATTGTGTGAGTTAGTCGTGTGTTGTAATCAAAATTTGAAATTTGTGTTTTGCCTTTAATTATATTTTATTACAAATTTTTGGGCATGACATTTGGTATTAGAGCACGGTTGCAACACTAGGGTTTATGGTTAGTGTTGTGGCTTGTGGTGTTGTTTATGCGAATCTCCCTTGTGTGCTTGTGTGCTTGTGTGAATAATATTTGAAATGGCCCTATGGGTGTTGGCAAGAAGTTGAGTCCACTTTTTGGCCATTTAGTGGAAGTGTTTTCCTTAATTTTCAGAATTTGAGACATTTGACCTTAAAATTTGAAGCACTTAGAGATGGAATCTTGAAAAATGTCACTAATCATAAAATGTAGTACTCAAGTCTAGTTTCCAAATATGTAATTTATTTCAATACCCAGATGATACAAATTGATTTTCAATAGGCATTTCTAAAAACCACTATCTTAAAGTCTTTTTTTTTTACCATACCATGCACATGTACATCATCCATATTTTGACCTAAATAATCATATTTTTCTAAATCATTTTGGGAAAATATTTGTAACTCATTGAAACATGCTTTCCATATTTTTTTTGTAATTTTTTATTGAATATTTTTTTGGTTAACTTTTTATTGGCCATATTTGGTGTTTTGAAAAATCGTCATGTACGTCACGCATAAGATGACCTAAACTTATCATTTTTTGATTTTTTTTAAAATTGAAAAGAATTGTCTGAAATACACTTTTGTGCAATCTGTTTGTTAGAAAATTATGTTAATAAAAAGTTATTAAAATACTAAAAAACTTGATAATTCAAGTTTATGGACCTATTTCATCATAAATTAAATAAAAAATTAAAAAAATTAAATATAATTTGGAATCTACATTGTCTCATCTATAATGGTTTTTAATTTTGTTGAATTTTTTTGTGAAAAATGTCTTAGACGTATGCCCAAAGTCACTATTTTCTTGTGGCATTGCTAGGACCTTCAACTTGCAGGTCAAACCAAGTTTAGGGCCTAGGTTTGGATCCCCAAACCTTTTCCCAAACCAAAAAATAAAACACAAACCTGACCAAAAATTCATATTTTAAAAACAAGATCACATTCTAAAACAGGATCCTGTTTCATAGAAATTTTTTTTTATGCTTTTATAAAACGGGAAAACAAGATCCTATTTTGAAATTTGCCAAAAATGGAAAGTTTACATTTTTGGAAACTTTTCAAAATGGGATCATGTTTCGAAAAAATTCCAAAAATGGAAAATTTTTAAAATGAGATCCTATTTTGAAAAGTTGCCAAAAATGGAAACATAAAGTTTTCAAAATGGGATCCTCAAAACTAGATCCCGTTTTGAAAACTTTCCAAAGATGAACATTTTTAAAAGCGGGATCCCATTTTTAAAAAAGCGGGATCTTGTTTAAAAAAAATGAATGGGATCCCATTTTTTAATTTTAGGCTTGAGATCCCTGACCTAAACGGGATTAGGTTGTTTAGCCATTAGAAGATTTTTATAGTTTTATTTTCCTCAAGGACTTGTTTAATTTTGTTTTTGAATTATGATTAGGATGTTGCAATGTCACTACAATTGACCTTTACTTTATTTCTCTCTTGAATTTATAGTTTCCCCTTTGGGATTTTAGTTGAAACTTTGATTTATGACCTTATGTTACTTGGTTGAGGCTTTCTCCTTGTTTGCAAATTGTTGGCATGTGTGGTGTAACATGACATCTGTAAATTGCCATATCTTGGGGGGTTCCCTGGTAGGTCATATAGGGGAGTAGTTATGCTGGGGAATTTTTCTAAAAGGGGTAGTAAATGGGATCAGTATGGGATGGTCATCAATCCATTCTTCCCCTCATTCTATAATTGTTCTTATCTATATGGAGTATTCCTTAGAGAAGGGCCTTGAGTGGTATCCAAGAATATCCATCCTTGTGAACCCCATTGTGTGAACCTTATGTTGTAAATTATGTGGCAATATGAGGATAGGTGCACCCCTTGGGAAGAGAATCCTTGCTATTATTTTGTGTACATGTGAAGTTGCTATTAAATGTGATATGGAATACCTATGAAGTGTGTGAGTATAATAGTAAAAAATGATGCAAGTCAATATTGATTGAGATATGGTATGAGTACCATAATTGAGACATGGTATGAGTGCCATGCTTATAAGGTAAAATGCTCCTTTGAGAACATATTTGGACAAAAATGTGAAGTTGATAACTCTTGAGACATGTTCGGATTGTTGGTTATTTTTTATGAACCAAACTTGATCTTACCAATTGCTTATGAACTTTCCAGGATTCAATTATTAGCTAGGGTAAGGATTGGCCAACACACAAGTAAGGATTTTGAGGTCCTTACTTCTTCACTTTAGGCTCTGCAAAACCCAAGAGGGTAATCCTAAGTATGTTCATGCCATGTTTACTAGATCAAGAACATTTCTATACACAAATAAACTCCTACAACTGCAAATAGACAATAGTTGTTAAAGATTTGGCTAACCTTCAACCTATTTCCATCTATTTGCAAGGAATAAAAGGTTACTTCAGATTTGGGCATTGTAATTGAAAGTTTTTAATTGATTTTTTATTCTCATCCCAAGCCCTACATCAAGTTTATTACTAACTCACTTATCATTAAGATAACTTTAATGAAAAGTCCAATGTCTCATCTATTGGGAGAATGGAGTCATATTCAGAACAACTAGTAATTCATTAGGAATTTAATTCAGAAATTTGTGAACTATTGGCATACTACCTTGCAATATTCAAATGATTATGCCTGTAACACAACTACTTATTGATATTACACCTTTACCTCACAAACCTGTGACCTTAATTAAGCATTTTAATCAATTATTTGAATTGAAGCAAAAATAAACCCACACATTCAAGTAAAATAGTTGAAGACAAATGAAAAAGATCATTAACCATTCCATTTATAATTCGAGAGAGAATTACATAATAGAGCATATGTTTCAAAACATATACTTTCTTCTATTACTGCTACCATTGGAAAACTATTTTAAGATTATTACATACATGAATCATACCCTAGACTCCTTACTGAACTATTCACCAGTATTTTACAATATGCTCCTTTTTGAGCTTAGCTTTTTACCTAGACCATTTTGAGACCTAAAATTTGAACTCCTTGTAATGATCCATGAAATTCCTTTTATAGAAAAAGGGAGCAACAATCATCCAACTCAATTATATTTACATTTCATTTCATGACCATTTGCACCAAATTTTGAGATATTCCTTAGATGATTACATGTAATCATTACAGAGTTTGGAAGAGTAAAATTCAAAACTCCACATCATTTGGATGAAGACCAACCAACTCTCCAAAAGGCATAGTTTTCTATTGTAGTAGCACCAAATCACCTTGTCCCTATTGACCAAAGAAGATTCTTCATTCCTAGTCGGAGCCAAAATTTGTATACCACCTGGAAAAAGCATACCTACTGTCAAAATTAGGGAGTCTGCTACTTCTCCAACACACCAGCCCAAAATATTTCCACATCAACACTAAAACAAAAAACCAAAAACATGTTGAAAAGGATGATCTTGATGCAGTGGCAATGGTGTCATCAAAAACAAAAATGGGGTAGAGATACTACTCTAAGTCATCAGCCTCAAAGTATGCTCGCCAACTCCTTGTTCACAATGAAATTGGAGGAATCATCACTACTTCCTCATTAGAGTCTTCAGAATGCACCAAGGAAAGGAGATAATGGGCGTACTACGGGTTAGTGTCCCCTCCACCATGTAAAGGGCTATCAAAAACCTCAATGGGAGAATTATGTCTCCCCAGGTAAGCCTTACGATACATGCCTCTTTTATTTTCCTTCTTCTCAAACTCAACTGACTCCTTCCCTCTAAACTTGACTAATTCTTTAGGAATGGTCTGGCTCCTCAGGTGGTAATTACTCCTTACACCATATTTCTTAAATTCCCTGCATGCCCTTCTCCCCTTTGGTGTTTTAGGAGCTCCTTGTGTTTCAACTTCACTTTTAGGAGCATTGTCCTTGGAATCAAGAAAATTCAGTCTCCTTGACCTTCAGACTGGCTTAACAAACTCACCTGACTTACTCATTTTCACATTGATCAGAACAAGAACAAGAAGACTCCTAATTTGCAAAAAAACCCTCACCACCCTAGGATTTCTAAAACCCATAAACTGTTATAACCATCATTGAGGTGAGCCAATATGAGTACCTACTTACCCTAGGGAAAGGTTTATTACAATACCTCTACAACTTTCTATGAAGAAATTACTCACCACTCTATTCTCGAACTTAACTTAATTTTCAACCTATGAATGTAGACTCTAAATAAAAAAATATGGCCATTGATCCTCATTATATTGAGCCATGCAAGCGTTCCAACCATTAATATTCAAGAAAAGCTTGTATGAGCGAGCTAACAATAGGTTGCTTGATTTTTGAACCTCAGCCGTTGATCAAAAACTTAGATAAATCAACGAATAATTACCATTAGAGTAACTAATTATGACTTAGCTTAATTGCATGTGATTAATTCCTTTTCGTAATTAGAAAATCCCAAGTGGATAGACACCCACTCTATCAACACATTTAACCACATACTTAGTATTAAATAAAGCTTGTCATGTCATATTTACCCGCTTGCCCGTGGGAATTAATACACTTGCTCTTCATCACAGTAGGACAATAGGGAGTGATCTTAATTCAATCTTAGAATATTGGATCGTACCCTTCCTTGCTTTATTTTCACCTTCCCACGTATACTAGCATCTTTTAGAATTGGCAGCTGAAATTCCAAACATGTGCCATAAGAATAAGTTCTAATATGGTGTTGTTTTTATCATAATGCCATCTTGGAAAAATTTAATAGTACTCTATCTCCACTAAAATCCATTGGATCCTTTTATAAAATCCACATGGCAGTCACCCACTCACCCACTAAGAAATAGGAAATACAAGTGGACCCCCAACAGGATGGTGGGGAGCAATCAGGATGGACCCACGCCACCTGCCATCAACCATCGATCTCCCTCTTTATAAATCATGTGTCGTCTCCACAACCTAGTGAGTCCCTCCATGAGGTGACAGGTGTCTGCCTGCCCACTAGCCTGTGTGATTTTATAAGTATGAAATAAAATATGGTGGGGTGGCAGGGAGTGGTCAAGTTTTGACATCACCCAACAACAACCGTAGATTTCCTTTTATACCATTCGCTGATCATAAGAAGATATCAGGCTCACCACATAAAGAAACATGTGTCTAATGCCCGCTAGCACATGTGATTACTTCACCTTAATGCACCAAACAAATGGGTGCATGGGGAACGACCCAGATGAAAACACATGTTGCAGTACCTGTCATTGATCCTTCTCCAAGCTTCACCTATTGACCCTTTGGAAGCAATGGTCCCACCGCTTGACATGACACATGGCAACTACTTGCCACCCCACTCAAATATTTTAATGAAGAATAAAACAAAGTAGGGGCATAGGGAACAATTAGGATTTTCCTGCAGTGATCGAATGGTTGGTGTAGAACTTAATTTCTACACACAACAAATGCTAACCTTAAAAGAGGGTCACTACTAGGCCGACGGGAACCTGACCCCTAGGCACAAAAACTTAATAATTAAGGCGTTAAATATGAAATTCAAGTCCAACCATAGGAAATTTGAGCGTAGAAAAGGAATTCGGTGACCGACAAACCTAAACCTAGGGGGCTGATAAAAATAGCGATTCTAATGGCACAAGAGGTATCTTTAACAACCAGGAACTGGGATCATCAAGTCAATGGAAAAATAGAATGCCCAAGGGTTTTTAGACTCAAAGGTTAATTTGGAAGGGTTTTGACAACACAAACCATAAAACAATGATGAGGAACTTAACCCTAAGCCTAAAATGAGGGTCAAAGCCAAGTATTACAAGTTAAAACATGGAGACAAAGAATTTTTTTTTTAGGATTTCCATTAGGGACATTTGGGATAAGTAATTTTCTAACAGCATAAGTGTTATTCATGGCAATTAGGATTTTGGGATGTATTAAAGAATAATTATTTTTTGTTATGCTGTTATAACTTAGTTGAAGATGGTTGCATGGGTAAAAATTTATGGTGGCATGAATGGTTGTTAGCTGTGTACTTTGTTTATATATTGTGAACATATAGGATAAAAGTTCTAGTTTTAATGGTTGGATTCTAAACTCATGAAAGTAATGACTTATGTGTACTTTTTAGTCTACTCTTGTTGTCAATTATGTGAAAACAGTTATTGTATATTTGATACCTTGTACAGTTGCTATGGTTAGTTGCTAGTACCTACACTTTCGTGGGCTTCCATTTGGCTAATTGTTTGAGAAATTGTTGACCATTGTGATTTTTGTTCTATGGTTTATGCTATTGTATAGAGTTGTGCAAAATTGTGTAAATCTTGCTTTGGTCCAATGCGAAAGAAAAGTGCATGTTCCTAATTCAATGTTTTGATTTCCTTCACCATGGAAATAGAATCATTAGTATGGATAATCAATTTATTGTGTGTTACTATAATGTTGTTAAGTTCTAACCCCAAAATACTTCTAGGAGGAAGTCTATATAAGGGGGGAGGATGTAAGGCCTCTCCCTCTATACCAAGGTTACAAACCCTTTTATTCTAAAATTATTCCACTCCATTATTTAGATTAAGAGTATGCCATTAGGATGATAATAAGCAAGTTATGTGTAATTAAAATGTTTGTGCATGTTGTTAGCAATGATAATGTTCTTAGTGCTACAATGAAATAATTTGCCTTAGGATAATGACTCTATAATTGTTGGTATATGCGATTACCTTATAATCTAATGGCCTTAGTGTAAGTCATCTTGAGTATGTTGAAAATTGAGCTAAAATGTTGCCTTATAATTTGTCAAAACAATAATAAACGTATTATAGAAATTCCTATGTGCTAGTTGTATGTGTTGTCTTTCGTATACATTATAATTATTTGAATATCATGACATTGGTGTTATAACATGTTGACAGTAGATTCAATTCATTCTTGTTCATTTTGTATTCCAATGCTTCATGCATTCTATGTGAGCCATCGCTATAAATCAACTATAAACTTATGAATATTCTTCTTAAATTAGTATTCAAAAAATGAAGAAACACAACATGCAATTTAATTAGAGGTAATGGGATAGACAATAAGTGTTATTGGGGTATGGGGAGTATCTAACATGTACACTTCTAAATAAAGTATAGAAAAAGGTACTAATTCACACATCATATTAAAGATATTTATTTTTAGTAAAGTGATAACGAGCATAGTAGGTGATTTATGTAGATCACATCAAGTATGTATTAATTTTCAATAATAATAGAATATGACCATTAGATAACATATATCACTCGATAGAATATAAGTTACTTATATAAGCATTAAATGAGATACTCTTAATATGTAACAATTCACTACACCTCTTCAATATATGAGAGATTGATTGGAAGTCATTAAACTTAATCTACTAACGAATACTATCAAGGATATACAATATAAAAGGACTATGGATGAACATCCAAATAATAACAATAATAAGAGTAGTTATTAATAATAAAATTAGTTGGAATAGGTTATCGCCTTGATTGAAATCCAATTGGAGCTTGGACCATAGCTGGATCGTCAAGTTGAGTTCTACCAAAAATTTGAGTAAAACTTTTCTCTGAGGTAGCATTAAAGGAAGTAAGTGTGAGAGATCGATTGTGGTGCAATCAATTATAAATAGATACTTATGTAATGTATACAATAGTAATTATAATAGTTGAGTGTTGCATTGTTTGAGTAACAAGAGATATTCATGTATAAACATTTATGGTATACAGTAGGTGTGCTTGCATGTTTGAATTTTAAAATAAAAAATCTTCACGACATCGAGGGAAAACATAGAAGCAATCAACATTCAACTCAAACCATTCCCTTGACCTCGATTATGTTAGGGAGTATGCAGGTGAATTTATGAGATTGATAAGTTTATTTTTCTTTCTGTGAATTTCCTGAATAAATTAAATATCAGCAATAGAGATTTGGTGATGATAATGTTAATTTATTGTACACTAAGCATGGACGGTGATATTTATTTGCTTGAGAAACCATTTTAATAGTGAGAGGAGATCTGATTAAAATCATGTCGTCCTAGTAGCCCATGTCTCATGCCAGTTAAGCCTTATTTAATTTTAGAGATAAATTTGGTTACACAATAAAGATATTGGGAAAAAGATTGTAGAAAAAAAAAATCTTTCCTTGAGCTCAAGAATCTAGGAGATCTAAAACTATCTACCTTGGATTATGGGGGATTAACTGAGGTGGTTGAGAAAGGATTTGGAGAGTTAGAAGCCAAAAGTGAAATAGGAAATAAAGGAGAAGAAAAAGAGGATTGTTGGACATGAACTCCCAACCAAATCGTGTGTGTAATAACCCATTCAAAATTATTACTTAATTATTATATTGTAAATGACTCATGAATATATTCCAAATTAAAAAGGCATAACTAGTGGCTAAAGTCAATCATAGCTACACATGTCCATTTAAAATGAGTCAAATATTCTAATACTCACTTCAAAATTCAAATTACAATATCAAGTCTTACTTGGCTCCTAAGGCCACAATGTCATTACATTGTAGATTTTCCATCAAGTACATGAATGAATTACACCAAGTTACATCATAGGCTATAACAGTATGGGGAAACACTATGGTTCTTCTTGACGCTCACCTCCATTGGTGGATAAGAACATGGTTGAAGTGCTTTACCACCCAACCACAAAGCTTACACTTCCCTAGTATTCTTCCAACTTGAAGAATGTTTGACCATGCACGAAAAGTTTAGCAAGAGAACAATATGCAAGGTGGAATCTGGTGCATTCCCATACATCAACATGCAATTTCTATCTACAAATTAGAAAATAAAGTGCAAGATCTATGCTAGGAATGGCAAGAGAGTGAAAACAAGTTCCATTTGTACATACATAATGAACCATATTGCTTGGCCAAGCATAATAAGTGTGTTGCAGCAATAGAAAATGATAGGTTCTGGTAAAGCAAACCTATACTCTTTGAACCCATTTCGGCACCCATCACAGAAGGCAACTGTTGATGGTCAAAACAACACAACAACATTAAACATAATATTGCTATTCTATTTCTCCTGAAAGAGAAAGATAACACATGGAGATCTAACTCCCAAGGTCATAGTAATTGGTTCTCAAGTATGCTGATTTCACTCAGTGGTTGATATAACTATAATGTTCAAGGGGCCTTTACAGGTAACAAAGAACAAGAATGCATAACATCAAGTAGTCTACATTTTGGGGGTTTTAAATAAAAGAAAAAGATAAATTAGAGCTTTTAAATCAAATAAACGTGAGTAAAATTCTTACACATCTAGAAATGCATATTAATAATGAGTGTTTATTCCAACTAACCACAACTATAGCAAGATGAAATCCATAGAATAAACTATGCTACTACATACATCCATAATGCTAATTCAGATACCATCAATAATCACTAAACTTACTTCAAAAAAATCACCCACTCATCATCCAAAACACAGATCAAATGAATACAATAAGAATTTAATTCACAGATAATCCAATGATATGATCTTGAATCCAGATCCTTCTATTAACTTTCATCAAATAAGGAACAATTAAGCACAACAAAATCATTGGCATATGGATTGATCATGTACCATTAGCCTTATCAAAATGGATCCAAACTTTGAAAATCATGACATGAAAACACATGAAAACTATAAAATAATCAAGCCTTTTTACTGAACTTTTTAGAGTATCTTTCTAAAACATTGAAATCCTAGATCTAGTTTCTATCTTCTATCCTCAGGTGGTTGATCTTTCTTCAATTAGCCGATCTCTACAAAGTAGATTCTAATAGTACATATAGGGTGCCACATGCATGAATTTCTCAATTATCAATCAAGATCGACAATTCATGGAGTCAGAATTAAACACAGAAGTGGACTAAAGAACCCCTGTTTCAAGGCTAATCACTCCGTTGTACAAAAAAGGAAATCTAATCCCCCAAGAAGGAAGTCAAACCCATAGATCAGACTCAGAGTTGAATTTATGTCAAAATCCACAAAAAGAGGAGAAGAGCAGATAGAGCATGGTGAAAAGAGTCAGTCACTTTTGCACTTAATGCTCAAGAATGTACTCATCAAAACTGGAGAACACCTGATGAAGAGTATCCGAATCTGGCCCATCCAACCAATCACCTTCAAATTTGATTCTTTCAAACTTTGCGAAAACCGGCCTTTGCATCTCCTTTAGCTTGATTAGCTCCTTTCTGGCAATTCTTACCTCCTCCCAGATATCCATAAACTGATCTAACAATGAATTCTCCCCATCATCTCCCTTTTGCATAATCTCTTCAAACCTACCCCTTCATTTCTCCCTTAGTTTATCCAAAGATAGGCCTTCTTTGTTGGAGGAATCTAAGTTGATTAAAAAAGCCACAACTACCTCTAACTCAATCATCTGTTGATTCAAGTCTTTACTCATTTCTCAGACTTCTTCTTGATGTCCATGCATAGCTCTTGACTTATATCTTATGATGCTCATAGTTTTCTCCACAAAATCTTCATTACCAAGCTCAAGAATTGAATATTCTATCAAGGTTGATTTGGGAACTTTGCTGACGTCTTCAAGCCTTTTAACATATTCCTTATATTCATCATCCTACTTGTCCAAATCCTTAGCCTGCTGGTCTAGATCTTCTGCTAATTCAAGAGAAGCTTTATGAATCTTAGAACCCTCAACAAGAACATCATCAACCTTCTAGTTGAGCTTATCCAACCACTTATCCATCATCCCTACTTTTCCTTTCATTTGAATCAAATCATCTACTTCCCTCTTTGTTAACAAAACCGGGGATTCAGGAAGAGCAGCATATTGAGAAATGGGACTTGAAACATTTTTCAAGAAACCATGGAGTTGATCCAATTGAGCCTTAAGCTCATCCTTTCTTTGCTTATCTTTAATCATCTGGGATTTTGTTGAAGAGGCCACAATGTCAATCAAACTCATCTGCTAGATTCTCGTAGGCTTTCCCAAATTTACTACCCCCAACTGATAATCCGTGATTTTCATATCACGACTCTTCTCCATTACAGGTATGACACATTCAGCAATGATCTCTCGAGCATTAGTGAGCCTAGTAGAGTGAAGAACTCGGGCCTTTTTCTTAGGTTTCTTTTTCCCAATTTCTTTCATCATTTCTTCCCAATTCAACGGTTGTGGTTAAACAACTTGTTTTTTCTCTAAGTCCAGTTTTAACCAAGTAGGAGCAATAGGAGTAGTGGCTACCTAAGCTAAAGAAGAAGCAATAGTAGTGGAAGATAGAGGTTGCAACAATGTAAGCCTTGTTTGAGAATCAACTTCCTGCACATTTTGTTGATCACTTTGCTCCCTTTCCTGTGCTAACTTTTCTGCTTCCTCTTTATCCTTTTGCTCTTGCAACCTTTTAGCCTCCAACTCTTGCTTTAAGCATTCCTCTTCTATTTTCTTCTTTTCTAACATTTCATCTCGCTTCTTTTTCAATTATTCAACATAGTCCCATGCCTCCTTGGACTTCTTTTCATGTTCAACAATCTCAACAACCTCTCTTTCCCTTTTCAAACGCTCTTACTCTTCCTTGTTCCTATAAGCCTCTTCTTGTGCTTTGAGCTTAGCTTCAATAGCTTCCTTTTCTCTTCATTGTTGAGCCTTTTCCTCCTCAAGGTCATGGATCTTTTGCTGCATTATCAACTTATCCCTTTCTTCTTGAATTTTGAGCTCCTGCTCCTTTTGTTGTTGCTGTTGAGCCAATTCATCAGTTTTAACCTTATCTTCCAACTCCTTTTGCTTGACTGCCAATTCAGATTGTGCATTGGCCTCCTCCTCCTGTTGCTTAGCTAATGCCTTAATTTTTTCCTTAGCATCAGCTTCTCTTTTTTCATCTTCAATGAGTTCCCACTGATCTTCCTCAGTCAATATATGTTCAATGCCTGCATCATCTATCACATCCAAAGATGTTGATACATGATGTTCTTTATTAGAGGGAGTCTTTTATGAATCAGTTTCTATATTATGCACCTCAACTTCACCCTCCATTCACTTTAAGACCTCTGCTTCATCATGGAGAGCTCCCTTTGGTGATTCTTGGCCCAATTCTTGTGCATTGGAGGACTGAGTAGGTGCCTCCCCTGCAACAGATGCAAAAGCACCCACCTCCACAATTGTTTCATCTTCCTATACCTCTAGAAGATCTTGAGGAACCACCTCCTCACCTTGTGCACTAGAAGGCATAAACTCTAAAGGTTCCTTAGGTGCCATCCTTCTCTTTGCCCTTTTATATCCTTGGGTGGTACCTGAAGCCTTCCTCTTCTTAGATGATGTAGCCTCAGCCTGATTAGTCATCAAACTCACCCATTGAATACTCCTGTCCAACACCAGTCTTTCAATTTGCTTTATGTCGATTGTCTCCTCAACATTCCAATATGTTGGATCAAGATCTTTAGTACCAATCTTGTCTACATCATACCTGGGATCCAAAACAATCCCATCATCAGAAAATGCTTCTGGAATGTCTTCTTTTATCCCAAACTCAACCATAAGTGGGATATGTATCCTTTCATAATTCTTCTTCCTAATATCATACTCATCTTGCAAGTCCTCCCAAAAATCCTCCAATAGATTAAAATGGTTCTCAAAGACACTAGGAAGCAAAGCCCTCATCTTGTGTTTGGGGTCATAGTATTTCCTAGCCGTGTACAAGCCCAACTTCAAATAAACTAACTCATCACAAACAGTCTTAGCTTCTTGAATGTGTGGACAACAAAATGCCCCCAGCTTCATTGGAAACTTATGGAACCTAGTCTTATGCTTGTTGCTAAACTATAAATTCACAGCCAAGGCTTGATAAATAAACTCCATTAAAATGATCCTATCACCACAACATCTAGGTAGCAAATGGGGGTGACCATCAAATCTTGCTAACCTAAAATAGGTGAATGTGGGGTACTGGATAAACCGATGCCCCCATTCATTCACAAAATTCATTGCCTCCCTGCTAAGCCTATACCCTGCATCCCCATTAAGCTTGTTAATAATGACATAAAGAAAGGAATCATTAACCCTTCTATAATGTTGCTCTGATGCCTGCAAGGTGAGCTGGTTATAATACTCCCACACTTTCTTCTGTCCTTGGGCTTCCCCCAATATACCTACTATTTGAAGTCCAAGAAAAATCCCCACACGGGTAGCTGCATAAACTACATAGGAGGTCATAAAGAAACACTTGGTTTCTCTCACTTTTATCATCTGATTGTGAATGTTGTCTGATACTATTATAGACCAGTCAAATTGTTGCCTCCCATCCAAAATAGTTTGAATGAAAGGAAAAATCCATTCTTTAAATAGCGAAGCATCCCTTTTACCAAACACTCTAGAGAGGAACATGATTATATCTCCAATTTCTTTACTAAAGTTTTCCCTCTTAGGTTGGTCTAGAAGCTTGGTCAGAGACTTCTTCTCTACCCTCATCCAAGTCTTATTCATATGAAATCTATTCCTCTCCTTTTTATCACTATAAAGCTGCAAAGCCTTCGCCTCGTTCAATTGCTTAGGATTCTTGGGATTGGGTATATGAAATAGGAATTTGATCATTTGAGGCATGAAGTCAATAATGACATAATCCTTCACATCCACACACTGCCTAGTAGCAAGGTTATATGCTCCAGCTGCTGCAAGAATCAACTCTAGACATTGGATAGATAGGGGGAAGAGTGCCACATGTACCAACCCGGATTGAACAATCCTTTCTATCCTTCCAGTGACTTGCTCCTCAGTGAATGTCTCCTCATGCAATTCTTCATAGTTAAATGGACCCAAATTGGTGTTAGTAATATCAATCCAGTCGAAGTCAATTTTGCTAGCTGTGAGGAAAACCTCCATATGCTTACATCTCAAGGTATATGGGAGTTGTTCCACTTTGATCTTCTTTGACCTATCTCCTTGCTATGAAGTTTCACCTGGCTGGCTCCTTTGAGAGGCCTCATCTGATGCTCCTGACATCTCTTAATACTTGCAACAATTCCTTGTATTAGATGAACAAATCATCTAAGTCAATCATATAATCACTGCTCCATCCTCCCAAGATAACATTTGGTCAAACTATTCCTTTATCAGAGGCAGAACCGTAGAAGCATTAGGAATAGACAATGTTTCTTATCATGTCGCAGAGCTGGGATCAAAACTAGACAAGGAGTAAAACAGTGTCAAAAGTGGGACCAGAACGGGAACAAGAACCAACATAGGTTCGGAGGAGGGACGAGAATGGGAATCAGACTAGAAACAAAAGTTAGCTACCAAGTTCAAATTCCTCTCCAAATCCGCTTCCGGCCAGAGTAAAGATAGTCATCATAATAATGAATGGGAGTGGAATAATTTTAGCAAATGAAGAGTATTCAAAACAAGGTGGTCATATGAACCCTAAACCCTAAGTCACATGGGCCCCAAAGGAAACTAGAAATAGCTCAACTTAACCCTCCAACAATTCCTCCATACAAAAATCATTAAAACCATGAAAAAGGTTATATTTCCAAAACCCTAATTTGCTTGATACATTATTTCCAAAAAACTAGGACACAATGAGAAACCCGTACGAACAACCCAAAACCAACGTGAGAAAACCATAACAAGTTCCCAAAAATGAAATTCATGACCCAAGCAAGAAAACCCCTAAAAAAATTGAAACCCTAGTTAAAACCAAAGCATGACAAAACATATTTGACACAAAAGCGACAACAAAACAAACAACAAAGCAAAAACGACAAACGAAAAGACAAACCCAACAAAACAGAATGAAACAAAAAAGAAAGAACCAAGCAAATAGAACAAAAAGAACCAAAAAAAACACCAACCAAGCAAAAAAATTCACAGAATAAACCCTCCTGCAAATACGCTAAAATGACAAAGCGAAGAACAAAATAGGAGAAAGAAAAGAAAAAGAAACCTACCTCAAAACACTCCTTAGGTTTGACCAAAAATTCACCAAGATTTGCTCCGCAATTCGCCCCCGCGATCAAAAAAATTCTCTCGAGACTTTCTTGGCTGTGGTTTGCTTAAACAATTCGCATAATAATAACAATGAGGAAGTTTAAGAATAATTAAAATTTTAATCAATAATTCACATGTGCAAACAAGCTGCATTAAATGCCATAAATGTGGTGGTTCGGGGACGGATCCAACAACGTGATCAGACAGTTAAGTCAAGTCAACAGAACATCAAAAGGTAAGGCAGATGTGGAGCCGGGTCAGAAACAAGATAAAGAAACTACACAAAATTCCCTATTTCATTTCCAACCCTGGTTCCGATCCTGACAAAAAGACCGACTGAAAACGACAAACAAAGATGGGAGCAGAGACAAAACCGAAATGGAACTTCACAAAGTTCGAAGTTCAATTCTAGGTCTGGATCCGGTCCCAACCAAAAATCAAAGAACAACACAAGAACAAGAGAATTGGGACCAGAACAAACACCGGACCTGGCCCAAACAATAAGAAAGCGAGAAAGAAAAAGAGCGGAAGCGGAGTCAGGATGGGAACACAAAATGGAAACCTAAAAATTCCAATGTGAGTTCCAATTCCGGTTTCGACCCCGCGCGAGTAAACAAACAAAACACAAGGAAACGACCAACAAACAGGAGGACAGACCAACCCAAGTGTTAGTCGAAAACAACCAACAAAACAAAGGAAAAAACAAATGAGAAAGCGGAGTCAGAGTCGAAACTTTATCCAAACTAGAAACCTTGTGAGAGTTCCATGTCTAGATTTGGTTCCAGACCTGCCTCCGACAGAACAAAAGACAGACTTAGGAGAAAAAACAAAGAACTCTTAAGACCCAACTAGACAACCAAAGACGACCAAAACAAAAGAAAAAAGGGGGACCCATTTTGTTCCAAAATAAAACAAAATGGGGTGGTTATGCAAGGCATAACAATAACTTTCTACTATAATAGCTATGTACCCTCTACCAACAACTACCCATAGATGCTCTGGTCAACTAAGGTATCATTTTTTTGTTCAAGTATTTAAAATATTATTCCACAAATCTCTTCAAAAGAAGAAACAAAATACAAATTTATACTCTAAACAAAAACCAGATTCTATGTTTCACAAAGTATTTCACAAATTAGTCATATCATTCTTACGACTTTTCTACTTAACATCTTAAGAATTTTCCTTTTTAACAATGTACTAAGAACAAAAGAAGGTATGTCACAAGTATGTGTATGTACATAGACAAAGTCTATGTGTATACACATATATGTGCCTACTAATGTTTAATTTTGTGCATACATTATGAAATGATTAGTAATTCATATTGCAATCTTAAAATAATATTCCCATTAACATTTTATTTTCAAAACAAAGAAAACAAAACAAGTCTATGCTAATATTTTCACACATATTATTATTGCATTCTCACTACTGTGTTTTCTAAAATTGTTGTTTACATAAGTACATTCATTGATTGAACAAAATAATAACCGTTACCTACTAAATAGTTGTAAACCTAGCTGCTTACGCATGTAATTTCATTGTTTGAACATAATAAATATTGTTTCCCACTAAACAGTTATAAAGTAGGTTGTTCACATGTATACACTCATTGTTGAATAGAATAAATATAGTTTCCTACTAAACAACTATAAAACAAAGTTGTTTTCAATTGAATAGTTCATTAAGCAATGTTGTTTCCAGCTATACTGACAACCTTTTAATAAAATAGAGTTGTTTTCCAAAGTTTAGCCACTAATTACATCAACACAATAATGTTTCAAACCAAACATTTTTATTTTAAGATAAATAATGTCATTTACTCTAATTTTTGTCCTCAAGTTGTTTACATGTTATATGATCACATACAAGTAAAAGTCCATTGCTTAATACAAAACCAATTTACCTTTTGAACTGAAAATAAACAAATCAAATTGCCTCATTTCAATCATAAGGACATAATGTCTATTATCCAAATCTTGAACACTTTCATCACTAGAAATACAATGAGTGACTTGAATGATATAGGTTCAACATGTTTGTTGATGAGTTTCTTGAGAAAATATTTCAGTAGAAGAAGCATAGAAGCTTTAAGTTCAACAGTTTCTAATGCCCTTTTAGGTTGCAACAAAACAACAACGGTTGCTCAGGGTTGACCAATTTCTTATGGTTTGGTATCCTCTTCCTAAGCATCAATATATATAAAAAATCACCCATGTGAGCTTACTATTTATACCTTGCATGCTATAATATTATACATGCAGACTATACATTCAAGGGTTAGCCATTGATAGTAAGATCGAACCCAACATGGCTTGGTGTTTCTTCTGACATAGAAAAAGCCTTTCCACTATTCTTACTAAATGGGGTGGTCAGCTACCCATTAGAGGCAATATAATTATATGCAAAGCTCTAAGAGATTTTTTCATGCCCTATTACAAGCAACGATGCATCAATAATAAGCTTTAATATAAAAGATATATAGAGAAATCTTACACTTTACACAAGATCAAAATTTGATTCTTCTCAAGGATTATATTTACAGATAAATATAGAAATTTGTAATAATTTTTGAATAGCCTACATAAGGCTAAGTATTTTGATACAACTAAATGGTGATGGCCGATCCATTGGAGGCTCTTCAGCCTCAGCTTGGCTCTATGCAATGCCCACGAAGGCTCTAGCAATGTCAGTTTCTCCACTACATAGGACATAGGCCATGCATGATGCAATACAGGGAGGTCTTCAAACAAACCAACACAAACTCTCTTGATTAATACAAGCTTTTAATCCTTCAAACCCTATCTAGGGTGACTCTTCACAAACTTCACTATTATGTCTTGTAGGTGTGCAAACTTAGTTTTCCACTCAAAAATTTCAATAGAAAACTCAAAGCCACAAACCAACTATTATTTTAGGAACCCATTAGGGCACTTTTAAACATATCACAAAATCACATGCACTTACTTTGGAACAATACCACTTAAACTGACCTTGAACGCTTAAAAGGGCTCCAATTAGCCCACTTTTACAAAGGAACTCCTTTTTAAACTTGTTGCCAACAAAAAATTCCTTCAAACAATCTTAGACCAGGTCTCAAAACATCAAATTCCTTCATTTCCAATGAGAGAAACACTCACTATGACTCCTTTATACCGAAACCCCCATTTTTTACAAGTTTGACAGGGGTTTAATGAAAATACACCTTCCCACACTTATCTCACTCAACCAACATGTCAAAATCATTTATTTTTTTCCTGCACAAGCTTACTCAACTAATAGAAGTTGTTGCCCCCAAATTTTTCACGCATTTCCCTTCTTAAACCTCTCAAATTCACCCAAAATACCCACTTTTCTCAACTAGGGAATCATGCCCAAACTTTCAAATGATGTCCCCTACTTTCCCAAATGCTCCTAACATCTATTACTAACATATTTGACCCATTACCTCTTAAAAAAAACCAATACAACCATCCAAAATTGATCTTTGAATAATATGACCATTGATCTTCCATAAACTTGCAATTTTACAACATGACAACATTTCAATTTTTTGCAATTTGAACTCTCAAACACCTAGTAACCTCTAACAAGACTCATTACAATATAAAATGGTCTAAATGACCTTATTCAATGGATAAAAACTCAAAAACACCCCCAAAACCAATCAAAGACCATATAAATACAAAATTTTCCAACTTAAGCTATCTTGGTGGCCCTGCACCAATGCACCTGCATGTGGTGGCAATCGTTATATATTTGACCACTCATACATTCGGCTTCAAGTCATTCGACATACAAAATAGTGAAATCTTTTCTCATGATACCATAAAACCACTTGAATAAAATGAAGAGAAAACCTCTTGCAACAGGTGATAATAGTGATAAAGTTAGTCTATACAAAAATATGGGATCGAATTACCTCGCAATCGAATTGAGATGTCATTCTTTCCTCATATTTTCCCAATATTTTAGTTCACCCCCCTACTTTTCCTATCAAATTCCCCAAATTTCTTTCTTCTTTTTCCACTTTTTTGCCCCTAATTCTCTTTCAAAAAAATGATAATGATAATGAATATAGAAACAACTCTGCTTTTGCATGTTAAGCTGAGGCGATGGCGTTATGGCCATGCCACCAGCTTCTATTTTAAAAATTGTCTTTATGACCCCCAAAAGGCCACGTCTATCATGGTCTTTTTCCTTATGATTTTCTATTAATTCCATAGTCTGATTCATAATGTATTGATTATCAACTTAATTTCAATTCAAATTTGAATATGTATACACATATATGTACGCATATATACGTATGTAATATATATATATATACATTTATATATTTGTATTTCTATATGCATTTAAATGATTTCATTCACATTTACCATGTATTTTGAATAATTTATATATTTATATCTATATATATGTATATATTTATGTATATTTATATATATATATATATATATGGATACATATGTATATATTTATGTATATTTATATATATATGGATATATATGTATATATTTATTTATATATGCATTCTTATACAAATTTCTTATTCGGAAATGGCTTGTAAATTCCATACACTATCATTTAAGGTAAGGAACTTCAATTATCATTTTGAGCATTTTCTATATATATATATATATATATATATATATATATATATATATATATATATATATTTCTATGCTTTCTTTACCCTGCATCTACACACACTTACACTTGCAAATTCATCAATAACGTTCAATTCTTGATGACATATAAAACAATTTTCAAAGATTCACAAAGTCAATATCAATCAACTTCTTTCATTCAATTTTTGAATATTCCATAATCTCCATTTAATATTTAATTGAATTTCATCAATAATTCAATTTTCCGTATTTAAATAAACATGCAATAAAATTGGGTTATGACATCCTTCCCCTCTTGGAAGAGAAGTCGAATAAAATATCATATCAAATTTTGAACATTTATGTCAATTTCAACATCACATCAAAATATATGTCTATTTCAACATCACATCAAAATATATGTCGATTTCAACATCACATCAAAATATATGTCGATTTCAACATCACATCAAAATATATGTCGATTTTAACATCACATCAAAATATATGTCTATTTCAACATCAAAATTTTAAAGCATGAAATGTCATAATATCTCAATCCAAAATTCTCAAACAAAATTATTGAGTTTCTCTTTCAAGAAATCAAATGTGGAAAGGAGCACTCTATTTTTTTGCATCCTCCCAAGTAGCACTATCCTTTGAGTACTGGTCCCATTGGACCTTAAATTGAGTAGTATGTCTACTCTACAACTTAACATTGCATCTATCCAAGATTCTAATGGGTTCCACTAGCACCACTCCTGGATCCTGTACCTACAAGGATTGCCAATCAAGTACATAAGTCGAATAAGGATGATATGGCTTAAGTAAGGAAACATGAAACACATTATGAAGTCGAGCCAGAGTAGGTGGTAGAGCTAGTCTATAAGCAACTGGGTTAATCACTTCCAAGACTTAAAATGGTCCCACATATCTTGGGGCCATCTTGGAAGACTTTCCAAAAGTAATAAAGCTTTTATGAGGTTTAAATCTCAAGAAAACTTTGTCCCCTATTATGAATTGTCTAAGAGTTTGGTTTTTGTCAGCATAAATCTTATGTTGGTTTGTCACCTCTTTCAGTCTACTCTTAATGAACCTCATTTGTTCCTCCATTTCCTTAATCATTTCAGGTCCTACTATGATCCTATCCTCTAACTTATCCCAACTAATGGGGATACAACACTTCTTCTCATACAAGGATTCAAATGGTGCCATGCCTAAGGATGTATGATAGGAGTTTTTGTAAGAAAAATATACCAAAGGAAAATATTCTTCCCACCTATACTATTGGTACATACAATAGATTTGGAGGAGGTCTTCAACTACTTAATTCACCCTCTCTATCTTCCCATCAGTTTGAGGATGATAATTTGAGCTAAAATTCAATTTAGTCCCCAATGTTGCACTCAAGTTCGTCCAAAACCTTAAGGTCATCCATGTGCCCCTATCAAAAATGATAGTTTCTAGAACTCCATGTAAATTGAAGATCTCCTGAAAAAATTTCTTAGCTAGGGTCAACAATCCATCCTTTAGGTTTCCTAGAATGAAGTGCACAACCTTAGTCAACTTGTCAATCATGACCAAGATAACATCATGCTTATTCATGCTTATTCTTGCTCATCCCTTGGAAAATTCTGAATTACTTGCTACCTCAAATTAGACCTTGTTGAGATCATGGTTGTCATATGTCTTCTTCTACTAAGGCCACTCTATTCTCTTTCCCTTTTATGTATTCAATTCCAAAGTCATAGTCACTAAGGAATTTCGACCACCTTCTCTACCGTGTATTAAGGTTTGGCTAGGTAAATATGTATCTCAACCCCAAGTGGTTTGTCTTGAGTTCAAATGGATTTCCCAAAAGGTAATGCCTCCACATCTGTAAGGCATGAACTATGGCCACCAATTCTAAATCATAAGGCGTGTAGTTCACTTCGTGTTGATTGAGCTTCCTTGATTCATATGCTACCACTTGTCTGTATTGCATTAATACTATTCATAATGCCTCTCCCAAAGCATTTGTGATTACTGTGAATCTCCCATTAGGATTAGGGATAGTCAGTACTGATGTTGCATTAGCATCTCCTTTAGGAGTTGGAATGTCTGCTCGCATTTCTCGGTCCATTCAAACCATGTTCCCTTCCTTTGAAGTGAGGTAATAGGAGATGCAATTTGGGAGAACCCTTGCAAAAACTTCCTATAGTATCCCATGAGACCCATGAAGCTACAAAACTCTAACACGTTCTAAGGCACTAGCCATTCCATGATCACCTTGATCTTTTCAGGGTGTATGAATACTCCTTCCGCTAAAATGATATGGCCCAGATAGTGCACTCAGTCCTGATAGAAGGAACACTTGGACAACTTTCCAAAGATTTTCCTTTCTCTCAAATGCTAAAAAACTATCCTCAAATGTCTATCATTATCTTCAATAGTCTTTGAGTAGACTAGGATGTCGTCAATAAAGATCAAGAAAAAATCATCCAAGTATTCTATGAATACACTATTCATAAGGTTCATAAAGGTTGTTGGTGCATTAGTTAAACTAAAAGGTACCACTATGAACTCGTAATGTCCATACTAAGTTCTAAATATAGTTTTCAGAATATCTTCTTCCTTAATCCTCAATTGATGCTACCCAAAACTGAGATCTATCTTGGAGAACATCATTGTTTCCTTCATTAGATCAAACAATTCATCAATCCTCAGGAGTGGATATCAGTTCTTGATGGTAACATTGTTCAACATTTGATAATCTATACATAGACACAAAGTTCCATCCTTCTTTTTCACAAAAAATAACTGGCACTCCCCAAGGAGACAAACTAGGTCTTATAAGTCCCTTATCCAACAATTCCATTAGTTGTTCCTTCAACTCATAGAGTTATATGGTGGTCATCCAATAAGGGGCCTTGGGTTGAGGCTCAACTCTTGGAACTAGGTCGATAGAAAAATCAAATTCCCACTTCAAAGGAAATTTCGTAAGTTCATCAGGGAATACGTCTTGAAACTCCTTGAAAAAAGGATAGTTGTCTAAATATAGCTCCTTTCTATCAAGATTATTGACATGCATCACATAAATTGCACATCCCTTTTGATGAGCTTTTTTAATTTGCATCATAGAAATTTTCCTAAGCTCTAAGGGTTTCTACATTCCACAAACCTCAACTGGGTTTCCATAATCATCTAGACAGTTGACCACCTTCTCCTCATAGTTCACTAAAGCCTTATGCTCAATGTACCAATTTATTCCCAAAATTACATCATATGAGCCTAAGGGTGCCATATACAAGTTGACTTGAGTTTGAAAGGTTGGAAGCTCTAACTCACTGCAAAAGAGATAGGTATCTATCCTCTGCTCTTCTCGATTACCATATTGGATTGTCCATGAATTTTCCATGTATCCAAGTCTAATGGGTATCTTAGATATTATTCTAAGATCTATAAAAAATTTAGTAGATCTAATATCAATTAAGATATAGACATATTGGCCATAGAGCTTACCCGTTAACTGAATTGATGAAGCCTAATATTATGTCTGTCTATTATCCATTGCAACATGGATCTAATGATTCTATTGATAGCTTCCTTCCTTCTGTGACTTTGACCACTAAGGAAAATTTGACGCATAATGGTTTCCTCCACAAGTGTAGCAGCCATCTCGAGGCCTGTTGTGATCTCCTTACTTGTCCTCTATAAATCCTTTTTGCTTATCCTCATCCTATGTGGGGTCTAAGTCCCATTATAAATTTCTAGATACAAAACCATTCATCCCCTTGATACTAAGGAACATACTTCAACAAGTTAGTGATATTTTCTCAATACTAAATCACAATCATATTTCCCTAGGTTAAGTTCTGAAATTCTGTCACTTTCTTGTCAAAGAAAAGTTGCAGTAACCATATCTTCCAAAATGCTTGGAGGAAGAGTTCCTAAGTGATCTCAACAGGCTGTAGGTTTCATTCTACCTTCTCATTATCCCGCCAAGTCACTGCTTATCCTGAGAGTCGATATGTTTCCCATGTTGCCTTAGTTTGTTAAGAAAGGTTATAGAGCCCAAAGTACGTTTCCAAGGCTTTTCTCCTATTCTGGTAGCCTTACCATTGAACTTGGCCTTTGCTACTCTTTTGAGGTCTTTCCAAGCTCTTCCTCAATTCACCCTCATGGACCTACCCCTGGACCACCATCTCCTTGATTTCCTTTTGCATTCCTGCAGTCTCAGTCCTCATGTGCCACTCACACTTCTTGCTCTATAAGATCCATGCAAGACTCTTGTCGATTCAAAAGCTCTAGAATTTACTCCAGCCTCTTGTTTGGTCCATTATCGGAACCACTACCATTCTCGTCTTTCCTAGTCTTCACCATGATGTCTCACACTTATCCTACAACACAGTTATGTTCATCACATCTCAACACAAGGTTTTACAAATAAACATTATTATGCTACATCACATAATTTCCATATACATACATCCCTCAACGTAGAAGACATACAAATTAATGTAAGATACACACATTTTAGAGTCTCTCATTGAACACACCAAAATATAATTTGATTTTATTTATATTTAAGGTGATTCAATAGACCCTTATTTACTATTTACAATAGGATTTGTTACATATTTTTCGCCCTAGCTCAAATGGAGGAGCGGGCTGATTGTTATTTACCATAAAGTGAAATTTCAGATTGAATTCTAAATGTTGTTTCGCATTATCTTTATGCATCAAACAATAGTTATGCATTTTAAAGAAAGAGTTTTAGAGTTCCATTCAAATGTTGCAAATTTAAAAGAAATACAGAATTGAGTACATGGGAAAAATAGCATTCTAGATGCTTTCAAACCATAAAGTGAAATTGCAGATTGAATTTTAAATGTTGTTTCGCATTATCTTTATGCATCAAACAATAGTTATGCATTTTAAAGAAAGATAGAGTTTTAGAGTGCCATTCAAATGTTGTAGATTTAAAAGAAATACATAATTGAGTACATGGTAAAAATAACATTCTAGATGCTTTCATTCATTTTGTAAAGAACTCGTATTTTTAAAAGGCTTCATTTGATTTCACAATCAGAATGATATTACAACATTTGCATGAAATGCATTTTATTTTCAATTGAAAAGCATAATTGAAATCAAAGATCCACACAAGCCGTGGATATAACTGTGACTATTACAACATATTTCTAATAGCACATTGCCCTACTGAAGATGCAGAAAGGAAAGCACATAAGCAATAGCATAATCATCATTGCCTGATTATCGATGCTTGATGTTGAATGGTGCACCTCATCATCTCGAGCTTCGTCGACCTGTAAGAGGAAAGGAGGGGTGTTAGTGGCTCCGACTATGATGTAACTTATATGATGCACCTACAATAGTATAACATACTATTAGCAATGCATTGAAACAATCAAATCCTATCAAGGGCAGTATAAAGAAGTGAGTTGAAGAAGAAATAACAATATCATGATCAACATGTTCTATTTTTATGCTAACATTGTTTTCTTCCTTGTGCAGGTATAGGTAAAGTCATGAAGCTGAACATTATTCGAAGACCAAGCATGTGGAGTAAAATGGGCTCCCACAAGGGTTGAGCTTGACATGCTGCCCTATTCATTAAATGGGCTGATTTTAAAAGATACTTCATCATATTCATCAAATGAAATGAGAACAACTGAAAGAGTACAATAGAATTATCCTCCAAGCAACGAGACCAAATGTTCATTCATAACGATCAGGGTTGCTTTTTGAAGGCTGCAGGTGAACAGTGAATTTAGTTCACTTAAGGAATTTAACTAATTACATTTACATCAGAAATTGCTGAATAACTTCATTTTCTGTGTTGATTATGTCATGTAAGCTTCAATTCATCAATTCTTTCTCAGATAGTGAATAGGCATACATTATGCCTTAATGTTTTGTTTTGATTTTCATCATCAAAGAGAATAGTTTTTTAGAGTAGTTTGTGCAGTGAAATATAAAAATGCATGAAGAGTACCATGTTGCTCATGAGAACAAACAAAGACAGTGCACTTGAGTGTTGGATGAATTTCTAGTTCTGAGTTGACTGGTAAAATAAATACTACATCATGAATTGTAATATCAAGCAAGTGATCATTCCAGAATATTAAAGAAAGAGCAAGCAATTTATTTTTGAAAAGAGTTTATGAGGTTTCATGTATGCAAGAGAACAGATAGGTACATTTCATTATGATTCAATGTTTCAGTGAGTTATAGGTGTCAAACAAGGCATACATGAGCAGAATTTCCAAAATAAAAGTATGTAAACATATCTTTGAAGCAAAAGATAGATGTTGCTTTGTTAAGGTTGAGTGAAAATCAAAAAGATACTGATGTATGTACAGAATATAAGCATGAAAATTCTCTTCTTCACAATGAACTTGTACGGAAGCATTCTCAAGGTATTACACTTTTTTTGCCAAGATTCTAAATACTTGGAGAGTATTCTCAGAATGTGCATTAGATGTTTTTTTTAAGGGTAGTCTACAGTTCCATGTCAAAGACATTTTTGTCACAAGAGAAGTCAGATGTTTTTATCGAAAGGAAAAGCAATCATGAGTCAATTCAGATTTTATACAACTATTGAGGAGAGCTACATAAATGTCAAAGCAGGATACCAAATAATATGAGTTAGTGAGTTAGCTACAGGGCAACATACAGGTTATGTTTTTCTTGTTATGAGTTTCAACTGGGTATTTGGTCGGTTTTTCTCAAATTCTAAACAGTGTTGGCTATGTGATAGTTCAAGCCACGCAAATGAGAATACATTATTTTCATGAAAAATAGAATAACAAGGAATTGAAATGAAAATACAAACTTTCAGGTCTTTCTTTTGTTTCAAGGTTATGAATAGTCCACTGTTTATTTTAGCTCAAGCCATCTGGATAAAACGAACAACAATTGCCCACATGTGGGTTTTGTTTTCAAAATGCAGGAAATATGATAATCTATGATACCCATATGGGTTTCGCATAAAAATAACAGTAGACTACAAAATATGAAGATTTTGTGCTAAGTTAAGCTTCAAAAGAGAAGAAATGTAATTTTCTTTAATAATCCCAAAGACCCACTTTCAGTTTAGTATCAAAATACAGAAAAATCAATTGCAAAGACAACCCATAAAAGAAATAGCAAGTAAATGTGAAATACAAGTTTCTTATGACCAAATCAAGCAACGAAGAGAAGAAGAGATAGCCTTATTCAAATTTCTATATTACCCACAAATAGAAATGCTTTTAAAAGGACACAATAACAGGTTTTCTATTCTGGATCAAGCCCAAAAGTTAAGAAAATGCTTCCTACAATGTGCCTTTGGCACGGCTTGATATGGCCAAAATCCATGAGTAGAAGAGAAACTATTTAAGTTTCAAAGAACCAAAGAAAGCAGAGGAGGATTACCAGTTCAAAGTTGATGTAGCACTCAAGCCATGGCCAAAAGTTTCAAATAAGCTTCCAAATGCCAAGAGTCCAAGTTCTTAGAAGAGCGGTCGAGCCCTCATAGTGAGAATAGAGCTCATCATTGATTATTGCAGACACAAAAAGTTCAAAAAGAACGCATTAGGGAGTATGCATAGCTGTGGCTTTAGGGCCTAAATATTTTAAAGGAGCCAAAGAGGTTATGAAATCATCAAATAAATCTTACCTCTGCATAGTAAAGGAAAACAAAAGTATAAGTCGAGCTTTCATGGAGTGGACTGCAGAGGTCGAGCTCATGCTCGTTGTGGTCAGAGGAGAAAACATGACAGTCTGCGGCCTTAGTGGCCTGCTTTTATTCAATAATGAAGTGAAATCCATGATACAGATGGCATGAATCTTACCCACTAGAGTTTTAGATATCTAGAGTACGTGGAATAGTTCCTCAAGAGTTTGAGCTCGAGCTTGACAGAGTCATGGCGGCGGCAGAGCCTCTTTCTTGCAAGTGGAGAAGTGAAAGTGAGTGATAATTAGGGTTCGATTCTGTTTTGACCGAACCCTAATTCAAACATCATATTGTTCTAGAATATTCAATCAAAGCACACGTGGTGAATGTCAAATGGAGGTTGAAATTACAACTTATGCCTTATGACTTTGTTAAAGTCTAAGCTTAATACTTATGGAAGCCGAAATTCAAATGCCTAGGATGGTCGACATGATAAGTCTTTAAGACTTATATTATGCATTAGTGAAGCATGGAGTTTGGATACCTTATAATGTTATTATCTATTTTAGGGTTGTATTTTTAATTGATTTTAGAGAAATCAATGGAGATTGAATACATCAAGGAGAATAATTGTATTGATATTTTTTATGATTTTGTGAGAAAATCAGAATGTTGAAATGGAGAAATAAGGAAAATTTTCTTTTTGCAAAAGATTTTCAATCTTTAATTGCAAAAATAAGATAGCTTGTAAAAATCTGTATCTTGTAAAGCAGAATCATAAAAGTGATATTCTATAAATTGGTTTATGTTTTCTTGCTATTTTTAGCAGATCTTTTATTGACTTTTCCTCTTGGTCGGATTTCAGACTTATCTTGGAGAGATAAGGTGTTTTTTGAGCTTTTAAAGCAAGATTAGCCTATTTTTAGAGGCTTTTCAGGTTCATCATAAAAGCATTGTGCTTTTTTTTGCTTTTAAGTAGTTTTTGAGATTGTTTGAAACCTTTTTTCCTTGAGCTTTTTTTGAGCTCGAATTAGGGTTTCTAGAGAGTTCTTTTCAAAGACTTAGTCTTTTCAGCTCTCCATTCTCAGCAGTTCAAAAGAGAGTTTCTTGCCCTTACACATTTGGGGAGCTTGTAAACTTATGTGTGCTCAGATTCTGAGAAGTTCCACTCTATCATTCAATAAAATAGTAGAATTTTCCTTTCTCTGTTCTTTTTCATGACTTGGAATAGTAATTTGATTTGTCTTGTGATTAAAATCTATTGGATCCTTTTCTTTTCTTACTATTGTCAAGTGATTTGCAAGAGTGCATGCTAGTTCAGGTTATGCCTTGTGTTAATTTAACCTTTGCATAAATCACTGATTGAACTACATGTGTTGTGAGATTGTGAAATTTTAATTTTAAAGAGTTGGTGAGAGTGAGTTATTATTAGGGTCTTCTTACAGTTGATCAATATTTTTAGAATGATAGAGTTTCAGTTTTAGATTTTAAATCTAGTTTATCCTTCTATCCTTTTTCCTAAAAAGCCACTTAGAATAGAATTCATCATTCGGAGAACCAACTCGCTTTGGAGATTCCTCTTTCTGCAGATCACCCACATCTGAAAGAGGTTTCCATGTTTCAGTAGTTTTCTAAATACTGCATTCAATAGGGTGCAAAACTATTGATAATAGGCTTCATGATACATCATTATGTTTTCTCAGTATCAAAAAGAGGGCATTCCTCTGGGTCATCATCCAAGTTTACTTCTTTAGTCAACAAGGGTACATTGGGTCCACACCCTAGATGCTAGTCCTAGATTGTGGAAGGATTTTTGACCTTGGGTGTTTGCTTCTCCTCAATCTTCAAGCCTCTCTCTAGCTTTAGTCATGCAAGGGCTTGAGCTAGAGTTTCATCATTGGGAATTTTTGATGGAACCTCTGCCATGGTGTTTACTTCCTTTACATCATTCTTACACGAGGTTCTAATAGTTTTCCCTTTCATTTTTCCTCCCTTTGAGCTTCCCATTCCTGCATTCAATTCAAGTTCAATCAATTCTCTGAAATTCCAATTTTGGGTCAAGGGTCAACTACCCTAGTTAACTATGGTAGACTCAAAAGGCCTAGAGCTGAACCCTAAGCTCTGATATGAAATGTAATAACCCATTTGAAATTATTGTTTAATTATTATAATTGTAAATGACACATGAATATACTCCAAATTAAAAAGACATAGCTAGTGGCTAAAGTCAATCATAGCTACACATCCATTTAAAATGAGTCAACTATTCTTATATTCATTTCAAAAGTCAAATTACAATATCAAGTCTTACTTGGCTCCTAAGGCCACAATGTCAGTACATTGTACATTTTCCATCAATTACTTGAATGAATTACATTATGTTACATCATAGACTATAGGAGTCTAGGGAACAACTATGGTTCTTCTTGATGCTCACCTCCACTAGTGGACTAGAACATGGTTGAAGTGCTTTATCGCCCAACCATGAAGCTTACGCTTCCTTGGTATTCTTCCAACTTGAAGAATGCCCAACCCTACATAGAAATTTTAGCAAGAGAACAATCTACAAGGTGGAATTTGGTGCATTCCCATACATCAATATGAAATTTCTATCTACAAATTAGAAAATAAAGTGCAAGATCTATGTTAGGAATGGAAAAGAGTTAAATCACAGAGTTCATTCATACATACATAATGAACCATATTGCTTGGCTAAGCATAATAAGTGTGTTGCAATAATAGCAAATGATAGGTTCTAGTAAAGAAAACCTATACTCTCTAAACCCATTTCGGCACTTGTCCTAGAAGGTAACTTCCTACTATAATATGTTTACATTATGAATTGAAAATAAACAAATCAAATTGGCCTGTTTCAATCATAAGGACATAATGCCTATTATCTAGATCATGAACACTCTCATCACTAGAAATACAATGAGTGACTTGAATGATATAAAGAAACCAAGTTCAACATACATGTTGATGAATTTCTTAAGCAAATATTGCAGTAGAAGAAGCATAGAAGCTTTAAGTTCAACAATTTCTAATGCCCTTTTAGGTTGCAACAGAACAACAACGGTTATTCAAGGTCAACCAATCTGTTACGCTTAGGTATCATATTCTTAAGCATCAATATATATATAATCGCCCATGTGGGCTTACTGTTTATACCTTGCATGTTGCAATATTATACATGTAGACTATACATTCAAGGGTTAGCCATCGATAGTAAGATTGAACCCAACATGGCTTGGTGTTTCTTCTAACATAGAAAAAGCCTTTCCACCATTCTTACTGAATGGGATCAGCTACTACGAATGATAGCTCTAGACCTGCTCAATCATAGACAAACAACACAATGTCAGTCAATAAACAAATCTAAACTAGCATTCCCCATGAGATTCATTCAAATGCATAATGAACAAGCAATAAATTAAAGAAACCAAATGAAATCTATTGAAAGCTAAGTAATCTTATCCAAGACATTCAAACCCTCAATCCCATGGGGGAATTGGTGCTACTTTGATGTGGAAAGTAGCCCTTTCTCAATTCCTTGCAAGCTTTGATGATGAATAATGTGCTCCTTGATGAATTTTGTAATAACCCATCTAAGATTGATGAGAAACTATGAAACTTGGATGAAAATGGATGAACTTTGCTTCAAATCTATAGAAAGTGACTTTGCCTCAAGTTGTGGATGACTATGGATTAAAATGAACATAATGATCTTACATGGATTGTGGATGCCCAATACAAATAGAGAAGGCCTCTATTTATAGGAAAGAATGATGGAGGAATGAGAAATAGGAAGAATGTGGGATTAAAGATAGACCAATGGCATTGTGCAACTTGTCAACATGCTAATAAAGGAGAGTGGAGCACATTTTGAACAATGTGCATGTTTAAATCATGTAGGTGGAATTTGAATTTGAAGAAGTGACTTGTGCAAGAGGGGATGTAAGTGGAGTTAATGCCAATTTGGCTCAAGGAGAAGACATGTAAGAGCTTTTAATGCCAAGTTGGAGGACAAAATTCCTTTGGGAGGGAGAATTCAAATAGGTGGAATATTCCAAGGAGATGCCAAATTTGAATTATTAAAATAGAGGAATTAATAAATCAAATAAATTGATTTACATGTGCAAGTTGCAAAAGCTAGAGGATTTGAGGATTAGTGTCAGGAGTTAATTAGGATTAATTAACTTAGATGAAGTTAGTTTGATTTGGCATTTGATTTAGATATTTAGATTTATTTAAATCAAATGAGTGGATAGTTGGGAGATTATTAATTTAATTAAATAAAATGATTTATTCAATTAAATGAAGAACATTAAGATTTAATTAAATAAAGTTGATTTATTTAATTAAAGAGAGGACTTTAGGATTTAATTAAATAAAGTTGATTTATTTAATCAAAGAGAGGACTTTTGATTTAATTAAATAAAGTTGATTTATTTAATCAAAGAGGAAACATTAAGATTTAATTAAATAAAATTGATTTATTTAATTAAAAGAAGGCATTAAGATTAAATAAAGTTGATTTATTTAATTAAAAGAGAAATCTTGAGGAATTAATTAAATAAATATTATTCAATTAATTAGTTAGTAAAGAAGTGATTAAGGAAGAATTGGTGTTAGTGAATCAAAATCTAGTGCATGATATCAATCACGATATTTCAAGTGTCTATGTTTTGCCCCTCTTTGAAGCAATGTACATGTTGCATTGGTTCAAAGAATAACCTTGTCGAGATCAAAATTCAAAAAAATTATGATTTTTTTGGATACCCCAGTGGAAAGAAGTATACTGGTACACTGCCCCCTCGAGAGATGAAGCAAAAAGTTTGATTTGAGGGTCGATCTCACGACAAATAGGTTCAAGATGGATGTATGGATGGTTATGATGATGATGCAAATGAGATGGATTAAGATTCTTAGAATAAAAAATCTATATTATGGTGCAAATGATGGAAATGTAATGCATGTGAAATGATTGGTGTTTCCTTTTATGTATGGTATGGATGATATGCGGTATGTTGACGATTTGTGGATGCGAGATGGATGCATTGGTGATGTTTAGTTGACTAACATGGTACTATGTTAGCACAGAGAGAAGAAAGAAGAAATGAAACGATGACAAGAGGATCCAACATGTCCATGATATATGATACTTTATTAGAGATGATGATGAGAGTGGATGATGTTTTTCTTATCAGGAATTGGGATTTTAAAAGAGCTTACTTAACTTGTGTTTGATACACACATAGATATGATGCATCAAGGTATAAAGAACTAGGATGGCGTTGTATCTAGTGAGATGGACTTTGACTCAACAAATAGATAGGAGAATCCCTTTTCACACCTGGCATACAAAAACCTTGCTATGGTGTACTTCAAATATCTCAAACATATTAGACCAAAACATGGAAAGGCATAACCTTCCAATGTAATAGTCAACAAGCTATTCAAAACACCCTCCATACAAACTGAACAAACAATCCAATGTTAGTCATCAAACACATCCAAAATAAGCATTCCCCATACAATTCATTGAAATGAAATGAACAATAAAACAAGAGAGAATATCAAATAAAATCTATTGGAAGCTAAGTAATCTTATCCAAAACATTCAAACCAACATCCCATGGGGGAATTGATGATACTTTGATGTCGAAAGTATCCATTTCCCAATTCCTTGCAAGCTTTGATGATGAACAATGTGATTCTTGATGAAAATTATCAATAACCTAGCTATGGTGATGAAATATTATGATAATTTTTATGAAAGATGGATGAATTTTCTCTAAATTTGTAGACAATGACTTTTCCTCTAGTCATGGATCCAAAATCAATAGAAGAGCTCTCCATTTATAGGAAAGAAGGATGAAGGAATGAAAGATATGAAGAATGTGGGACTAAACATAAGCCAATGGCATGTGCCACTTGTCAACATGCTAGTGGAGAGAGGTGGAGCACATTTTGGTCAATGTGCAAATACATGCAATTAGGTGGAAAATTGAAATTTTAAAGTTGGCTTGTGGAGGAAGATGTGGAAGAGGAGTTAATGCCACTTGGCTCAAGAAAAAGGACTTGTAAGAGACTTAAATGCCATGTTGGAGGACAAGTCCTTTTGGGAAGGAGATTTCAAATTGGATAAATATTCCAATGAGATACCTTTTTGAATGAAAATAGAAGAATTTATAGATCAATTAAATTGATTTACTTGTGCAAGTTGCAAAATCTAGAGGATTTGATGGATTAGAGTTAGAGTTAATTAGGATTTAATTAAATTAGATGGAGATTAGTTTGATTTGACATTTGACTTAGATTTTTGGATTTATTTAAATCAAATGGGAGGAATAATCAACATTACATTTAATTAAATAAAGTTTGATTTATTTAATTAAAAGAGAAACATTAGGATTAAATAAATAAAATAGTTTATTTAATTAAAAGAAGATGATGATTTAATCAAATAAAATTTATTTATTTAATTAACAAAGGAATTATGATGAATTTAATTCAATAAGGGTTATTCAATTAAAAGGTTAGTAAAGAAGTGATTCAGGACAAACTGGTGTTAGTGAATGAGGATCAGGTGCAGGAGATCAATTAGTATAATTTACATGTCTACATTTTTCCCCTCTTTGAAGCAATGTACTTGCTGCATTGGTTCAAAGAATAACCTTGTCGAGATCAAAATTTAAAAAAATTCTAATTTTTTTAAATGCCCTAGTGGAAAGTATACTGGTACACTGCCCCCTTGAGAGATTGAGTAAAAAGTTCGATTTGAGGGTTGATCTCATGACAAAGAGGTTCAAGATGGATGTATGGATGGTTATGATGATGATACATATGAGATGGTTTAAGATGCTTAAAATAATAAATCTATATTATGGTGCAAATGATGGAAATGCAATGCATGTGAAATGATCAGTGTTTCCTATTATGTATGATATGGATAATATGTGGTATGCTGATGGTTTGTGGATGGAGGATAGATGCATTGGTGATGTTTAGTTGATTGTCATGTTACTATGCTAGCATGGAGAGAAGAAAGAAGAAATGAGACGATGATAAGAGGATCCAACAAGTCAATGATCTGCAAGACTTTATTAGAGATGATGATGTTTTGCTTATCAGGAATAAGGATTTTAAAAGAGCTTACTTACTTTATGTTTGATAACACACATAGATATAATGCATCAAGGTATAAAAAACCAGGATTTCGTTGTATCTAGTGAGATGGACTTTGAATCGACAAATAGATAGAAGTATCCCTTTTCACACCTGGCATACATAAACCTTGCTAGGGTGTACTTCAGATATTTCAAACATCTTGGACCAAAACATTGAAAGGCATAACCTTCCAATATAATAGTCAACAAGCTATTCAAAACACCCTTCATATAAACCAAACAAAGCAAGTATTCACCAAGGCTATATTACAAGAACATCTAACAAGCACAACAAAGAAAAGATAATGATCAATGCCCCATTCCTTTATCTCTAAATCATTTTGATTGGACATCATCAAGAGGTCATTGGAATGAGCGCAATAAGATAAATCAAAAGAAAAGATTAAGTGCACAAACAAGCCAATGTTCAGGCTATATTACAAGAACATCTAACAAGCACAACAAAGAAAAGATAATGATCAATGCCCCATTCCTTTATCTCTAAATCATTTTGATTGGACATCATCAAGAGGTCATTGGAATGAGCGCAATAAGATAAATCAAAAGAAAAGATTAAGTACACAAACAAGCCAATGTTCTTCATACCTCTAGCCAAGACTAAACTATGGTGATGCTTGATGTTGATGTCCATTGTAGGAAGGATGTATCCTAGGACATGATGTTATCAGATGATTTGGGACAAACTAAATGATGGGCTATCAATATCAAGAGTTTACCAACTTGTTTACCTACTGACCTAAACTTGAGAATTTGGCATTTGAGTTTCCACTTTCAATTTGCTAGACTTGTTTCCAATTGTTTCACCAAAGGTTGGGGGTGATGATGATTTATTATGAGTGGATGTTTATTTCAGGTGAATGTGAAATGATATTGGTGGATTTTTTTCGAATATTTGAATGTTTTTGGGGTTTTTGAAGTGTTATGAGGCTATTTTTTGGATTTTCAAGTTATTTAAATGTTTTTGTGTTATTGTGTTTTTCAAATGTTTTTGTGTTTTTGTGCCACAAGGGCTGATCAAAGATTAGCCTTGCCTACATTTAAGCTCAAAGACGACATAGTTCAGATACCAATCTGCTTTTGACTTTTTTCTAACTTTTTAACCTATTTTTGAATTTTTGACATGTTTTGAATGTTTTTGGATTTTCTGATTTTTATGGATGTTTTTGTATTTTTGATTTTATGATTTTTTTTGGGTTTTCACATGATTTTGACGATTTAGATATGAATATGTGTGACGATATCAGTGCTCTATTTTGGTATTTTTTTGAAAACCAAGCTAAGGTTGATTTATCAGATTGATGGATTGGCATGATGATAACATTGTTGAGGATACACAACAATGCAAGGATAGTGTAAAGTAACACGAGGATTAGGATGGATATCCCAAGATGATGAGGGATTGATGATGATAAAATTGTCGAGGATACACTACAATGCAAGGATAGTGTTAAGCAACACAAGGATTGGGAAGGATATCCCGAGATGATGGATTGGTTGGATTTGATTGATCAGGATTTTGAAGCTTGATTTGGAACAAAAGTTGGTTTTGGATGATTTGATACGACATTGAAGTACCAATTAGATGCAATTGATATTGATTGTTTGGATTGATGTGTGATGAAAGATAAATCTTGATAAGGAACATCTTCTCATCAAAATATGCCATGGGCTAGTGATTTGGAATTTTTTGCTCACAGGTGTTTTGAACAATTTGATTTTATGTTTACCAATGTTTGGATCACCACATAAGTTGGAAGATACAGATCAAGATTTACTCCTGAAGCAAGATGTAAATATTTTCCCCTGGTTTCTAGCAATGTATGGAATGCCATGGATGGATGCTTGGATAGGTGTGTGGATGGATGGATGTGGTAAGCACGCAAAGGATTCCAAGTATTATCTTGCGATAAGATAAGGTGTTTGAATGAAGGAATGCTTCATTGGATAATGTTTCATGGCTCAGATAATGTTGGGATAGGATAGGATCAATGAAAATGACTCATGTCAAGATGTTTTCTATAAGCAAGTGTAAAGTGTACACCAAAATTTTTCAAGACCAACATAATGTAGATAGATGGCAATGGGTTGGATAAATGTTTCATAGATGAATGGATTTATTATGGATAAGATGGATGGAATTCTAGATGTATTATGGATGGGATGAGATGCTTCCACCTAAAGTGGCACACGTAGATGCTCAATTCTACACATGATGCATGTTTTCCAAGGTTTCATCATGGTATCTACCCAAAGCGCTACCATAGTGATTTTCACCAGAGGATAATTTTTTTTTTACTGTTTTCAATGCTTTTTTTATTTTTCTGGATTTTCATATTTTCATATTTTTTTGTTTTCTTTTTGTTTTCTTGAAATATTTTAAGCTCATGTTGAACCACCTGGTGGTGTTTATGTAGATGCTTCTATCATATTGTGCCATTGATATCCTACTTGAAGAAGTTGTTTTGCTAAGATACGTGCACTTGAATGCAACTTTGAGATTCCTAATCTACTTTATTTATACCAAAGTTAACTTTGTCTTTGTGCACACATCACAATAGAGTGCCTTCTGAATCCTTATGATTAAGGGTGGCTTCCAATACATGGTCAATGTGAGAATTAGATATCAAGTGTGGAGGTGTGGATGGAGTGTGTTTAGGAATAGGAGATGGATTGGTTGATAGTTTGGAACCTTTGACTCTCCAAACTTGGGAAAATGAGCAATAATGGGTGGATACGAAAGTGGGCATGGAATTAGGACCAACTACTTGATATACTTTGTATTTTTCTTGAGAAGCCTACTTTTTCCTTTATGGACATCTTTGATGGATACTTTTCCCTTTTTTTATTTTTCCCCATAGTTTCTTTGACTAATGGAGTTTGATAGGGATAATATTGCTTTATATTCTTTGGTATCCATGTGTATTTGATTTGTCCATTATGCTTCCCAATTTCTTTTTCTTTGATAATGTTTTTTGTACTTTGATTCAAATATTTCTTTTAATGTTGGTCCCAATTTGTAGATGGGGTGATGGGTGGACGGAGATTCACGGCGTGGCTAGTTGTAGTATTGGCACTGGTTTCCTCATAAGGACTCTTTATGCTCCCTATGTTGATGCTTGCACTAGATAAAGTTTCCCCCAATATTATAGAGGTATCATTGATATCTTTAGATCCATTCATTGTTGAATAACCAAGACCTTGATGCTTAGGATTTCCAATTATCTACACTGGTTCTAGGATGCCCTGTTCATGTAGGCCTAATCCTCTACCTTGATAATTCATCTATTGAAACATTTATTTACAATAGGATATAATTTACCTTGGAAAAAAGGTACTAATCCATCTCTTCTCTGTTATGGATCTTCAAAGGTGATAGCTTCTTCATTGATAAGATAGCTTTCCCTAACAAAGGTAAGTGATCCAAGTTTATAAGTGATAAGATCCTCTATGTGTGGGATAACTTCCTGATTGATATTTTTGGCTTGATCTTGTGGAATATCATCTTTTAATGCTTCTTCAAGAGGTGTCAATGATTCATTGTCCCCGTAAAATTCTTCCTTATGATTCATTTTTGATATGCCTTCACAAGATGTTCCTGATTCATAAATTCGATAGAAGCCCTCTTCATGACCCATTTCTGATATGTCTCTATATTTTTCTATATCTTGATCATGTGTACAAATGTTAAGAGTAGGAGACTCTTGTTCCTTGGTAATGATATCAAGAGTATGATAATCTTGTTTTGAATGAAGATCATCTATATGTCCATTAGGAGTAAGCATCTCCTTGGTAAATGGAGGAATATGTGCTATATGGATATGATAATCATTTGTGACATCTTGTATAGATTGGAGAGTGTCCATTAGATCATTGTAGTATCTTGGAAATATGAATTATTGATCTTGATTAATTTTGGAGTTGCTTTCAACGTACTTTGGATCAAGTTCTTGACATGGGTCAATTTCAAAGGATGGATTTCCTACAAAGGGTTCTTGGATATCATCATTAGGCATGAGAAATGGCTCAATATCCTCTTTATCTTTGAGTGAATTTGGATCAAGTGTTGAGTTGGGGATTTCTTCAATATTTGTAACCATGATGTCAAAGGATGCAAATATGTCTTGGAAAGGACCATTGCTAGAATCTGGTGAAAGATGTTGATCATGCTTTAGTATAAATTATTGAGATATGTCCTCTAACTCACTAGGTGATGTAGGGACATTTTCAACATGATTATTGGTGGAAGTATTGCCAATTATAGGATCAAATAATGTTAACACTCCTTCAAATAGATCATTATCGGATATTTTCGAGGGGTTTTTATCATGATAAAAAAGTGACTCTTGATGTATGTTGAGTTGATCTTCGGATGAGGTAGAAACATCTTCAAGGTGCTCATTGATGGATAGATCTTGATCATTATTTTCAACAATTGTAGTGGGGAGATTGTCAATGCTATCACTAGTGGTTGAATCTTCATCATTGTCCTCAATAGTTATTATTTTTTTATCAATAAGGTCTTGGATGATATTTTTGATTCAAATACAATTTGATGTTGTATGTTCCTTTATTTTTTGAAAATCACAAAGGTGCTTCTCGTTATACCATGGTGGTTTAACTTGAGGCTCTTGATAATTTTCATAATGGGGATTTTGATGGTTTTTTTTTTGGACTAGCCATTGTAGGATAGGCTCAATCGATTCCACAAGTGGTGTGTATTTTCATTTGTTACCTTGTGAGATTTGTACTTTAAATTGACCTTGTGGTGATTGATTTTGGAGATGTGGTGATTGATCTTTGAGATGTGGTGATTGATATTCAAGATGTGGAGGTTGAGTTTGTTGTTGATGTTGATGTTGATATCCAATTTCTTAACATCGAAGATATTGTTCTTGATGTGGTTGTGGACACAACTTAATGCTTTGATGACATGGTTTAACCAATGGAAGAGTGTATTGATTTTGGGGTGGAGATGCCTCTTGGTGCAATGATTCAATTATTTTGGCAACTGAAGCAATTTTATCTTGCAAAATTTGATCTTGATTTTGATCGTGACACCCTTGATATAGTTGATTTGGTTTTTGTTCAAGCAGATTTGGAATGCATACTTGTGGTGTTTGTATGGGATCATGGAAAGTTTGATTTTGGACAATGTTTTGATTTGGGATGATGCTTATATTTGGCATTATAGGTTGAAATTGAACATTGTTGTGGTTGGGAATCACATTTCCTTGATTTAGGTAACTTTGATTTTGCATGGTGTTACCTTGACTTGGATCAATACATGGAGTTGTTAACATATTGTTTGGACTTTGAACAACATTAGTATGATTCAAAAACATATCTATCCCAAAGTTTATCAAGTGTGTATTTGAAATTTCCATGCTTGGTAAACTCGTACTTGGTATATTCACATTTGGAATGTATGGATTTGGTGGGATAATGTTGTTTTGTTGAAGACTCATGCATTGATTGTTTGATTGATATACTTTTAGGTTTGGACTTTGATTTAAATCTACCATAGGGATATGTGTTCCAAAATTTAGATTGGGAATACTCACATTTGTTGTACCATTGAGGTTTGTAGGAGATAATGATGCCATGTATGGATTGCGTAAATTTGAGTTTTGATAATCAATTGGCATTGTAAGGCTTTTATAGTTTGGTTGAATTAGATTACTCATGATGTATGGATCAAGTTTATATTCCATGTTCTTCTTTTGCTTTGACCTTTTTGACCTCTAAGGGATTTATGACCAATGATGAGATGAAGGATGAAAGGGGTGAATGATATGGGTGTTGAACTTTTAGGAACTTTGGAGGAAATACTAGACTTTAGGAATTTTGGATTTTTTTATTTTTGATTTGATTTGGATTTGATTTAGATTTAGATTTTGGATAATGAACTAATAAACCCCAATATTTTGGATGTTATCTTGGAATAAACTTGTCCATAAGTTGATAATTTAACTAAGTGTATGAAGAAGGATTCATCTACACACACGTAGTCAAACGATATGGTTTTGATTTTAATTTAGAAGGATTTTCCAAAAGTATAGCATGAATGATTTTTCCAATGGTTTAAAAGTTTTTTGTGAGATGGGATTTGATTGATGTTTGAGATGGATGACATGATTGGTTTTTTTGATCTTAAATGAACCTAAGAGAGACTTGTTTACAAGACCAAGGTTTTGAAGAACATGATTTTCCCTAAGAGTACTTCAAACCAAAAGATCAATGTTTGCTCAAAAGACCATAAGACAAAAGATAAACAAGCACATGTGTGTGGTTCAATTGATTTCATCTTGATTAATGAATTGCTTTTACCACATCCAATTTCTTGCTTAAGTTTCAAAATGAATATCTATGTCTCAATTTCTTTTCATCCCACAAGGTCTAATATGTGGAAATCAAGAGAATCAAGGCAATAGTTCCCTAATGTTGACTTTAGAGAGAGAAAATTGAGATATAAATCCAAATATTTAGAAGCCTCAAAGGATAGAATCCCAAGGGACAATTAGTAGCACTTGGATTTTTCAAAGGTATTTGCTTCTTCTAAAGGTTTGAAATTTGATGTCCTTGTTGAATGTTTGTTTTCAAGATTTTGGATCCAAGTAATGTGTTTAACTGACTCAAAGATTTCACAACCCTAGGATAGAAGAGAAAATATTTGTTGAGTTCCCACTTGGATAAATCTAGCTGTGCTTATTCAAAGCAGATGAATAGAAGCTTCACCACACTGGCTCCCCTCCATGGAACACACTTCTCAGGTCAACCAAGATTTAGTTCTCATGAATCTCCCATGACAAAATTTTCATCTCTATAAAGAACCACAAATATGTGGGACGACTCGTGAGGTCTGACCTCCTGATGCTAACAAATATTGGGATTTTGGATTCTAAACAAAGGTTCATAGTAAGGGAATCTAGTTTAGGGGGTGCAATGATAAAATCCTTGTGAGAGATATCCCAACCCTTAGAACAAGGACTTTACACATCATAAAGACACTGGGGGAGAGTTATCATGCACCGCTTCTCATTGTTTACTATTTTTATCACAACCACAGATTTATATAGTGGTTTGGAAGAGCTTGGCTTATGCTTGTTACTGCTTGGGTCATTCCCTTGGGGTGAGTAATTTTTCCCACCAAGGCATGACCTATAAAGGTGAACAAAAGCGAGTAAGTACATTTGTAGTTCTATCAATCTTTGTTTGCATGAACAAAGAGAGAACACACACAATGCCTTTTCTCACACTAGGAAGATTTTTTCAATTTTAAAAACCCAAATGGAAGTGTGGATGAAATATTTTAGACAACCTAATATCACCAAAAATAATTTTGATTATCAAGATCATCGTGAAGCATGAAAGAAGTGCATATGCCTTTAAATGATATTAGTTTGTAAAAAAGATTACAAAACATGAAAAACACATGTTCATTTTAGCCCTCAAAAGAAGTAATGGGTTCTTTTTATAGCACCAAATGAAGTGTTTGAAGTTGTTTTGTTCAATTCTTAAAAACCCAAAACCAAATCTAGTGAGTTCCTAATATTCTTTTTAACCCTCTGTTCTTTTTAAAGCCCAAACAAAATGTATTGGAGTCCTAAAACTAAAGATAACAAGATCCTAAAGATGGGATTATAAATGCTCCCAAAGTGTTTAAAAACACTTGTTACAATGAGTATCAAATTATTTTTCTTTCACTTTCATCATCTATGATCCTGTAAAATCATTTCCTTCAAATAACAAAGTTTAGAATAGACCATTTAATCTACAAACTAATTATTTGCAAGCACTAAAATAGTTCAAATCGAGAAAATTTTTGTTTTCTTATTTATGAAAATAAGTCAAATACAAGTCATCATGCCATTGTGGTGTGTGCACCCATATTCCAACTAGCTTATAGTTCGATTTGACTAAACAATCCTACTTCAGCCATGTTTTCGTCCTTCAAGGTCTGTCACCCTGCAACTGCACACACTTGCACTTGCAAATTGATCAGTAACGTTCAATTCTTGATGACATATAAAATAATTTTCAAAGATTCACAAAGTCAACATCAATCAACTCTTTCATTCAATTTTTGAAAATTCCAGAATCTCCATTTAATATTTAATTGAATTTCATCAATAATTCATTTTTTTGTATTTAAATAAATATGTAATAAAATTGGGTTGATAGTGTTTACCGATGCATTAACCGCATTGTTTTATTGGGAGAAAAATAATCTACCTAGTAGAGATCATGGAAGGGGGAGTTGGATGCAAAAACACATAGAATTCCCTAATGACAAAAAACACAACAGATTGAGGCCAAAGGAGGATTCCCAATTGATCACTTTTTTTGGGGAATAGAAAAGAATATTTAGGTTCTCCGAATGATAACATCATCTGGTGGCTTTGGGAAAAGCTCAAGTATCCCACCACCGATGCCTAAGATACTCATGATATAATGCTCGTTGTAAGGAAACACACATTTAGAAAATCAGATAATGTGTCTCTCAGTGTGTGTGTGTCCCATTCAAAGATCATTTTGTGATAGCAAGAGATCTCGTGCACATCAATCAGGTGTCTTGGGTGGAAACCTGCATGCCTCTAATTTATGACCCATGTAGCTACATGATGAAAACCAAGTGCCAAATCTATTGGTACAAAGATCATTAGAAAAAAAGATAAAAGGCTTGGCGTGATGTTTTGAATCCTTTCCTTGTTTCAGCCTCTCATCATTCAACCAAGTTTTAGCACAAATGAGCCAGTTGAGGTGAAGTAGAAGCTAACTCTACAACTGTTGCATCTTCTTGAATTCTTTATCATGTGCCTCACAATAAGCACTTCTCTTTCAAATTTTAAACATAATGGGGAATGAGGATGATGATTACTATAATTACTATGGCACATCAATTATGAGAGAAGAGGATTTCCAAGTTTGAAACAGGAAGAATTCTTTGGACATAGGACAAATCCATAAAATTCCACGATGAAAAAAAAAGGGTCTGTATTATGCTTTTTCCATTAGTTTAGGTGCTAAAGCTTTGAGATTGCTTTGAGTCAATCAATTCCATGTTATACGTTGATTTTTTTCCCTATTAAGTGTTTCATTGAAATAGATAATTATTTCTAATATGCAGAAGATTACTATCTATCCTTCTATTCTATAAGATTTAAGGAATTGTAGCTTTCCTTGGGTCTTGATTATCTGAAGTTCCCCTTTAAATAGATTGGTGGATTCATTTTTAAATATTATATTGCATATTCATTTATAGGCACACTAGTACAGAAAAAACAATAAACCACTAAAAAAACTACTAAAAACTGCTTATAAATGACTGAACATGGTCACATGACCAGTAGTAGTTTATTTTTAGTCATTCATGACATGACCGAATTGATGACTAAACCATTTTTCGTCATTTGGCTGATCGATTTGGTCATTAATTTAGTTGCTTGATTAATCAATTTGGTCATTGATTTAGTCATCTAATTGATTGACTTGGTCGTTGATTTAGTCTTCTAATTGATCGATTTGTTCGTTGATGTAGTCATTAATTTGATTGATTTGGCAATGTGAATTTAATCATTAATTTAGTCATTGATTGTTTTAAAATGGTCACTTATGAATAGTCATTTTTTATTCATTGGTATGTTTTGTCATTAATTTAGTCATTGATTGGTGTTCACTGGTCACTTATTTAGTCATTTTTATTCACTGATTTCTGTTCATTGGTAGTGTATTTAGTCATTAATTTTAATCATCATTTTGATCAATTTGGTAGTTTATTTAATTGTTTTTGTTCACTGATTTCTGTCAACTGGTAGGTATATTGATACATTGTTTATTAATTGCTTAATCATTATATTTAGTCATATTTATTCATTGATTTATGTTAGTTGGTAGCATATTTAGTCAATTGGTAGTTTATTTAATTGTTTTTGTTCACTAATTTCTAGCTATGAGTGTTGGAAATGAGACGATGCTTTAATTGAGGATTAAACATATAAAAACACAGAAAACCATAATCAATCATTCATTTGCACATAATGAAATGGCTATTAAGAAGGAAAAATACTAAAATTTTATTGAGAAAACGTGTTCTTAGAGCAAATACAAGACAAAAATGTGTCTTTGCTTTGAAAAATGTACTATTACAAAGTGTGCTTCTGAGTGTTGTGACTGAGAAAACTGAGTTACAATGCATTTTTTTTTCTTATGCAAGATATTACAATTTTGATGACAATTCTATGTTGCAACTGCACATACATGCATGTTGCACTCTCTACAACTTTTCCTCTTCTCTACACCTCTTTATCTGCTTTGTATTTACTTTTTTTCCTACACCCTTATTCTCTACATCTACTACTTACACAACAACATATCCCCTCTTCTATAATGCACTAGTTTGAATGAGTGGAACCCAAACAAAAAGAGAAACATAATCAAGGGGTTTTACATTACAGGTGTAGTAAGATAGAACATTCTCTATTATACTCATAGAATGTACACCTAATTCATATTTTTTGGTTTTTTTTTGGGTTCAACTTATTCAGGCTCAGCACATTCTCTGTCTGCAACTTCACTCTCCACAGTTTGCTGCTGCTAACCCTTCTTTTTCTCTTCTACACTTACGGCTAACACTTTGTGATTTTTTTCAATTTTGTTAGTGGCAACCGTGTGAAGGTCCCTTCTTTCTCTTTCAAATTGACAAATCCATCATTTTTTTTGGGATGAGGAAGGGGTATGTTAGTTGTGACCTGTAAAATACTTGTATTTGCATCCCCTGTTCCTTTCAATTTGACTCCATGTACAATAGATAGTGAGTGAATCTGAGTGAATCCTCCCAATTCCTATAGCAACACCATCATATGGATCTAACACCTCAACTTCATCACCTTCTTGGAGTTTATCAATAAATTTCTGCAAAAACAAAAAAATACACATTATATTGAGATATAAAACACGCATTATATTGTTTTTGGCAGTTGTATGTAATGTCTTATGTCTTGGAACAAATAAGATTTTGTATGTGCTTTTATAAAACACTCTATTACAACTAAGCTCTAAGCTTTCATATGCAAGTTATATGGTCTCCCTTATTTTCATAATCTATGTATATTAGCAAATTACACTTCACTACTATTCTAACCAGCTTCTATCGAATAGGTAATGATTACCCTTATTTACATAATAAAACAACCATTACTTACTTGAATAGTACTTACTTGCATGTGGTTTCATAGCACTAACCTCGAGTTCAACACAACTACCACTATGAATATCATGTGCATTGCTGACGAGGGTGCAACCCGAGACACATAAATTTAAGCACAAAACTAGAGAATAATTTTATTGTTTAGAAAATTTACTTCTTACATGTAGAGGATCACAAATTCTCAAGCTTTGTAATACATTAAAGCTATAGAGAGTTACAGTCACTACAAAATCCCCTTTCGCAGCATGTGAACTCTTTTTCCCCAAAAAGCTACAAAAATCATAAAATCCCCCCCATAAATAGCTCTTTTTCCATTTTGGATCCAAACAACATTTGAATTATCATATTTGGTGGTTTGGTGCCACAAATTACAATTTGAAATTCAAAATTTAAAACATCATTCAAAAATTAGCACATTTTGAAAGTGTACCATCTTCTGGGAGTTGTAACTTTTGATCTGGGACTCCTTTTTTGAATCGTTGGAAAGGTCTTGAAGTCAATAATATTTTTGAAACATTCAACGCCAATTTTAGCAAGTTTTTGGGCCGTTTTGAGGCCATTTAGTGCCTCAAACCTGATCTGGAAGGTTTTCAGGTGCATTTCTGGGAGACTGGAACTACAATATCTTTCAAACCGAGAATGCTCTTAGCCTAATTCTTTCGCAAATCTTCTTATTTTTCCATTTTGAATCCTCCCATATAATTTTTGTCCCTAAACACATTCAAATTTCAATACTTGCTAAAAATAGTAGTTGACCAAAAAAAGTAGAAAAGAAAAACTGAAAGTGGGGATTTACATTATGACGAAAAGGGTATACAGAAATGCAAAGACATCTACAAAAGTCTAAACAAAGGAAACATAAATGGAATGCATATTTTTGGGTGATGCAAGATTTCCCTTACACCACTAGATGCTAAGATTTCCCTTACACCACTAGATGCTCCTACATCAATTGCTCATTGAGTTCATCATCATAACCACTATCAACATCATTGCAGACATTAAGTTGTACAACTTTGCAAAGTGTTTATTGAAATGGCCTTTTTCTTTTTTCCCTTTCATATAAGTGCTTTGCATCATGTGGTTTAATCATCATACAAAAATTAATATAAGTCAAGTAAAGAATGAAAAAGCTATAAAAAAATTTCCAAAAGAAAATTTTAAGCATAAGAATGACAGAACATTGGGACAAATAACTGACAACTATTATATTAATTACCTCAACTTCAACACAACTAAGATGACTATGTTGCACATTCTTGTCCACTTAATCACTCTCAATATCAGTAGCTCTATTTACACCATGAAGGTTTTTTTCTTTTCCTATTGCTTTGAAAAAATTGCTTTGCATGTGTTTTAACCATCATGCAAAAAAATATGCAAAGCATTCAATAGTCAGGTAAAGAATGCAAGCTATAAATTTTTCCAAAAGAACATTTTCTGGATCACTCCAACAATAAAGAAATTGGGTTGGATTCTCCTACGCTCAGATTTCAATAATCTACATATTAAGAGGCATTTATATATATAACTACCAAACAAGAAGAAATGAAATCAATAGAGCCTCTTACATCATCTGAATCCATGGATTTATGCTCATTCCATGCATAAACCATAGGGTTAATAGTTTCAATCAACTACGCAACTTGCTAACTGAGACCTAATATGCAACTCATTACCTTTTGGTACCCTAGTTCATATGATTTGACATGATCTATAAAGGCTCCTATTGGGAATTGAACAAATGGTTGTGAAACCTCTGTTGACGAACTAGATTTCAACTTCATCCTACTCTTAGATTTACTAACATGTAGTGTTGTCATATAATTGACAATATCTTCTACATCTGCTTCTCTATTATTGCTTTCCACTTAAAACACAATGTCCATTTGAAAATATATTCAATTCAATCAAAAATAAAAATAAATAACACAATGTAAATTGAACCAAAAAGCCATACACTTATTGCAAATTTGTCTATTTTGGCATGCAACCTGCCTCTGCCAAATGTATATCTAGCCCTCACATTATCTCTTGCTCTCTTGCCTCTTTTACTCTTTACCAAATATTCTTCGGAATGCATACTTTCTCTCAATGCCTCCCGCTCTTTGGGAGATAGACTGGAGTCAAACCTCTCTTTTACCAACATGATTTTTTTTCTACAACTGTATCTATAATTTCTCATCAAAACTCTCATCCTTTGCTTGTAATATTTTCTAGATATTTGTCCACTGGTAGTCTCAAAAAAAATTCCATTTTTTGTATAAAATTTTCCACAACTCATGGATCTTGGTCTGTAAAATTTTATTTTCAAATATTCAAATGGACCCTACATCTTACACCCAACTCGGTGGCCCACTTTATAGCATTTGACCCAGTGAGTCTCTCAATACCTCAAGCAAGAATGACTTCTTTCCTTCTAATTTTATTTCTTTTGAATTCCTCTCTATAGATCTATACAATTCTTGACTCAATCTTTGTCTTTTGACAAAAGCATCCACATCTTCTATTAAATTACCACTACCATTATTTTTGGTTGATTCACTAGTTCCATCAAAATTTCTAGATGCAATAGGTGCACTCTGAGGCACAACAGATGCAAGCGGTCTCTCTTCATGACTTTCATTAACTAGAACTTCATTCTCCTTGGCCACATTAAGTGTGGCATGAGTTGGTAGATCAGTATCAGTCTCTGTAGATTCCACATCATTAAATGTATCCTTTAATGTTGAAAAAAGCATTTGCAGACCTAGTGTTCCTTTGCCCTAATGTTTTTCAATAATCTCTCTTAGAATTAGTCCTTAGAGATTGTCACAACATTGCACATCGTCATGTGCTATATTAGGCTACACATCACCATGTGCTATACCAGGCTACACATCATCACAACTATTGCTTTTACCAATTGCATTTGTTGAAACACAAAAGCGTCGGCTTCTACAAGATGGCAGCACTGTATCTTTTTTTTTCCTTTTGGTTTTTCTCTACATTTTCTTTGCACTCTTTTTGTTTCCTATAAAACAAAAAAAAAACATCATATCATGTCTTATACACATAAAGCTCTTATCTATAAAATTTTATTAAACACTATTAAATAAATAATATACTACTTAGTGGATTTACAACTTGCCTTTTCAATCCAAGACTCAAAAAATATTCATTATTCTTGGCCACTTTTTCAGTACACATGTACTCATATTTTGTCTCTAGAATTTCAACATTACAATCACTATTATCTAATTTGCACCTTACAGTCCTTGTCTTCATTTCCTGAAGTCCAAATAAATAATAATGTATAAATCAACAATTTGAATTAGTAAAACTTTATTGAGTCCATAAGTTGATAACTATTGACTTTCTAATATGTTGATAATTGCAAATGGAAACTTAAAATAGAATTCAGTTTATAGATTAAAAATAATTTGTAGTCAAAAACCAAGAGGATGTTTACAATTACAGGTATCAAACAATTTTTCCTTAGGGATATATTCACAAGAGAAGAACTCATAAAAACATAACACTGTAGGATGAAGGAAAAATATAGTCTAGTTCATCATGAGGTGTGTTAAAACCTTAAAAAAATTCCTAGTTCCATCATCACAATTAACCTTGAGCTCTATGACCCAAGCCTTGACCCTTATATTCCTTTTTATCTTTTACTGAACATATATTTTTTTTAGGTTTGACTGACACTGAAAGACCTATATAAATCCAAAAATCCATCATATATATACTTAAGCAAAAGCATGTCTAGCTAAAAACATTCCAAATCCCTTAACAGTATGTTATCACAATCCCTTAGTAGTAATCTAAACCCTTGGTTGGATGGTGGTGTGTAACAGACAACATGAAGATATTTACTTCCATACCACAGAAGTATTATGATGAGGATGTGGTTGGGCAATATGAAATTTTTTAAATACATCATAAATTACCATACCACGAGAAGGAAAAATGAAGGATGCGGTATAGCAGGGAATAACCTCCCATCCTGGAGGAAGATCATAAAGGCATGCAATAAGGCAGTATGAACCGCTATAAAATAGAAGTATGTGACAAAGCATGCAGTATGGTGGTAAGCCATATGTGACCATTAATATGAACCACAGTGTCGCGTGTTAATCAATTCAAGCTTGTGGTATAGAGGTATTGAGGTAAGGATCCCACTACCCCACGGTGAAATGCAAAGAAGCATGTGGTATAGCAGTTTATACCCCTCTATCTCGCAACAGTTATAGAAAGTGGTGGTGATAAAGTGGTATTAAATGCACTAATCGCATCAACTATCTAATCTTATAAAATCAATGGTGCATGTTCAAACTTGAACTATGAGAAAAATATTTTGCATAAGGTTGATATTAATGTTGACACGACTGAGCTCAAAATACATTAAACCAAGAATTCAACATTCCCTTTATACTCATTTGCAAAAAATATCATGCGGGGAGCTAGGAGTTCAAGGAGGTTAAGCTCTGCAACCATCATAACTTGGGTAAGTGCACAAAACTCTTGTGAATTAAGTTTTACGAGTACAAGATTGTTTGGAATTTTGTATTTCAAAAGTATAGGAGAAGTAAGATAGTTAAACTGTGAATTAAGTTTTACAAGTACCAGATTGTTTGGAATTCTACATTTTAGATACACTAGGAGAAATAAGATAGTTAAACATCATGTTGCACAAGAAGAAAGAACCTGAAACCAAAAAGGACATTATGCCACCAAGAAGAAAGAACATGAAACTAAAAAGGAAGAATCTAAGGTTAAAAAGAGGTCCTTACACTAGTCTATCATGGATATACTTCTTGAATCAATTGAGAGAGGATTTAAGAATGTTTTTAATGATGTGTCTCACAGTTTTAGAGATACCCTTATCCCTATCTCCATGTGGGAATTGTTTTGGTACTTTTATGACAAAAGGGAGGGAAATATTTCAGTGTCAAATTGATGGGCATTAGATTTGGCCAAGTTAATTGTCCCAAATATTTTTATAGATGTAGATTTCATCAAAGTATTGGCTCAGAGTTATCATCCTACTACTAGGTCTATGAGATTTCTAGATGGTTCACCATTAGTTGTGTTGACTAAAGTGGTCATCATTGAATGTTTTCACCTAAACAAACAAGCCCTGGCTAAAATTGATTTGCAAAGAAGTAAAGAAGAATATACTATATTGAGGAGAACCTATAGAAGTGATGAAGTCCCCATTTACATGAATAGGGGTGTGAACAACAAGGTGATTCCTATATCCCCTTTTGCTATTGAACCATTTGATGTTTCATATTTCCAATTCTATTTCAAGAAAACCTACTTTGCTCTTTGTCAAGTACTTAGGATAGATGAAGAAGAGAAAATGTTGATTAGTTTAATGATGATGACTATGAGGATCCAAAACCATGAGATGAACATTGAATGTGATTTTGCCTCATATATTGAGAAATCATTGCATGAAGGATTTCTGCAAGTCAGGGAAAATAGAGCCCCCATAACATTTAGGAAATATTCTTTATTGTGCCACCTAATATTATACTAGAATAAAGATAGATGAAGCAAAAGGATATGTTTGGGTTAGATTGAAAAGCAAGGGAATTTGTTTCCAGTGCAACGATGGTGTTATATATGGGATAGAAAATGTAAGAATTCAAATTATGTGATATTCCATGATGAGTTTGTGTACAAAATTATGAGAGTTATTAGCCACCAACCACCAAGACTACACACATGTGTGCTACAACTGTTAATACCTTTGGCTTTGAAACCTAAGCAAGGCCATACTCATAACTTTGGTGATTGGTTTTTTCTACCAGATACCACATTAATTAGGATTTATGGACGCCCATAGGCCCCACATATACTGCCAAAGTTTGTCCCCCTTCAATTAGCCTTTTTAGAGTTCATGTGGTAGATTCTATGGATGGAAAAGGATGCCATGAATAAACAAAGGAAGGGTACATTTCTACCCAATTTGACAACATGTGGGAACTATCAATGGGATCTGATACACTTCAAGAGTTGTAGAATTATCTAAAAACCTGGTACTCTTTAGACTTTGGAAAGGAAAGAGCTTTTGACCTTGAGGGTCACATGAATTTTATAAGACACACCATCCTTACCAAGGCTATGGTTACTCACCAGATTGATTATGAAGAAGATGTAATAAGAAATTGTTTAAATCCTCAAGAGGTATGTGAGAGGAGGAGAAAATTGGAAGTTATAAAAAGGCTTTAGGAAAAAAGAAAGATGAGCACAATGATTTTTTGGGGTATTTCGTAGCAGAAGCAAATCTTGTTAAGAGGATTGATATGATAATTCGTAAGTGTGATGAATTACTTCAAACTATAGCAGATATGGGGAGACTTGCCAAATTCTCTCCCAAAAGGTTGAGTGGTGCTATAATTACAAAACCAACTCCAAATACTATTTCAGTATGTCATACTTCTCCAGGATCACCTCCTGAACAACCAACTTTTAAAAAACAAGACACAAGAAATATAGCCACTTGTTTCCTATGAAATAAGTGAGGAGGTTGGAGATACAAAAGAATCAGATAATGTGTTAAGAAATTTCAAGGATGATGTTGAAGTGGACCAACCTATGCTTGAGACTGAAGACCATAAGCCTAAAGCTAGAGTCGATATTGAGGTACAAGGAGAAAGAGAAATGCATGAGGATGACAGGGTAGTTGTAGCTCTCGAGTTCTTGGAAGATGATGAATTTATCAAAACCCATAAATTTAAAGAATTTTGGATTAAGATGAAAATGAGAGAGTTTGAAGCAAGGGTTGAAATAAATAAGATGGGAGTTGAGGAATCCCAGCATGACCAGATAGTAGCCCAAAATTTTAATGAATTAAGGATTGATAATATTGATATCAGCCCACAAGAGGCTAGAGAGATGATTTTGAAAAGTAATATACTTATTGTCCCTGGTATGGAATTAAAGAAAATATTTTCACTTGATCAAGTGAGAACATAGGAGGACCCAATGTTGATTGCTGAGTTTGACTCAAATGAAGGGGTAAGTCAAACATGGTATAACCCTAATATTGAAACCTTGGCATTCTAGGCCAAAAAAAAGAGTACAAAAAAACCAAGGTTCCTAGATGTAGTGCAGGAAATGAAAGGGACATCGTGAAAACATTAAAGGATACATCTCCTCTAGAAGCTACAAAAATGATAATGCATTCAACTATGTTCACCCTAGCTGCAATTAAGGAGATGGAAGCTAGATTGGGAGACTACAAAAAGGAACAAAATTTTTTAAATGATGAAGTCAATAAATTGTTCATGGAAAATGTGAAGTTGAAGGAACAATTGAATGGAGCAGACCCCTCACAAAACAAGGAAATAATGTTATACCAACATCCTCTTGCTCCACCAGTTGATATAGAAAGTGCTTCTACTAAACAAGGTAGCATTCTTAGACAAGAGATTGAAGAGTTAAAGAAAGCCAACAATGAGGGTAAGGAAGGAGTTAATAAGAAAATTTTCAATGTTTTAGAGAAGGTCCTCAAGCATAGGATAAAGCTAATTGTGGATAATTTGGAAAGTGTGCATGATTTCTACAACTTACTAACATAGGTAATTGATCAGATGAAAACAAATGTACCCATATTGTATCCCCTTTTTAAGAGTTTGTAGCCCATACACCACACATTGGTAACCTTGTGCAGAATCTTAAGGAGGAGTACTAGGGCTCCTAAAGCATTAAAACCTACAGAGCAGATGGCCAAAATAGTTATAGATGAATTCCAATATATGCAAGGAGAGGACCAAAAGATTAGAATAAGAATAGATTCATTTCATACTCTGAACCAATGGTTTATGCCAAAAATATTGAAAGATGATGACCACTTGAAGGACCTCAATGAATTGATGAATGAATTTTTTTAGATTGTTCCACAGTGCATTACCTGCATACAAAAGGATGGTCAGTTAAGTTTTGAGACATTTGACTTAATCGTGGATGGAGTAATAGCATTGGATGCTGGATATTCTAAGTTTATCATGGATGGCAAGGTGTTACTAGACAGCCGATGGAAGATTCACCTTGCAAATATATTGAAATTTTAAGTACATACAAATGGCCACATGATTATACAATGTACTACTAGGAGCAAAAGTATTTGGGTCCTCCCCTCGAATAGTAGGCCTTGGGGATGTCACAGTGGAAGAACTACGCATTCAAATACACTAATATGGAGAAAGGACCTTGAACAAATCTTCAATGATCACGGGTGCCTTACGAAGATTAACAGACTATGGTGTCACAAGTGTTGCAGACTTCATTATTTATCTAATTTCTTTGTTTTATGTTTTAAGAAAAACTAATGTTTAATTTAGGTTATACAAAGAGGCATCAATTTTGAAAAGATGTCATATTTTGTAACGGTCTTAAGCTTGTTGCTTCTCTTATAAAAGAGAAACCAAGACCGAATTTTGATATCATCATCATAGGAATTTATAGAAACATATATGAGGATACTTATGTTATATTGCAATATCTACTTAAAACAATCAATGGACAAGAATATTTAATTTGGTGCTCAAATTATGGTCTCAATTATTTGTTCACAATAATATGTATGATTGGATTTTTTTATGTATTTTAGGTTGGAATTTAGGGGTATATTATGAATTGGTATCAATTATTTTTTCATAATCATTTGCATTGCTAATTACATTGCATTGCAGGGTAGGTGCATGGATATGGGTAGCCAATTTGTGGCCACTTTTAAAAAAAAGTTTTGAAAATTCATAATGCGAGTGCGTTATAACACGCTCATGTTATGGCTTGGTTTGTTGAGCCTGAGACTAGGCCACAATGAGCCCATAATGTGAGTGCATTATAACACACTCGCGTTATGACATGTTAAAAGCAAAAACAAAAGTGAAACACATTCATTCTTGCATTTTGATTGTGTTTTTTGTTGTGTTTGGAGCCAAA
>VDFB02209420.1:58173-93342 GCA_007258455.2 Sequoia sempervirens | reverse complement strand
TCTCTCCCACCCCCCTCTCTCTCTCACTCCCTTTATCCCTCCCACCCTACCTAGCTAAGTCCCTCTCACTCCAACCTCTTCTCTCCCACTCCCTCTCTCCAACTCTCTCTCTCTCTCTCTTAAAATTCCCCTTCACTCTAAATACATACATAAATACATACATACGAGTATAATACATATGTACATACAATCCTACATAAATACAAGCATACATGTACATGCATGTATATACAATCTTACATACAAGATTAAATACATACATACATACATACATACATGACATACAAGCATACATGTGCATACAAACATACAAATATATAAACATACATTCAATATTCATTTAACATAAATCAAGACATAATGTGCATGTGTTATACCACGATCGCATTATGTCTTGCTAGACATGCTCCCCAAAAATGAAAAAAACCATGTCAAAACTAACATATAATGTGAGCGTGTTATAAGGCACTCCCATTATATCTTGCTTTGGGAATCCCCAAGCCTTGGGATTTGTATTTTCCTTGGAATACCAACCCAAAGGCTTGGAGGGCATTCCCAATGACTAGAGACATGTTTTTGCAATTTCTACAATATTTCACATATTTGGGTTTGTGCTCACCGTCAAGATTGCACATGGTTCAATATTAGACAAGTCGAACATCTAGGTAATGTTAGGTTCTCTCTTATCTATCCAACGATGTAATTTTTTTCACTTTCTGAAAATGTTAAGTCGTTCATCCATTATTTCTTTTGTTTGTATGTCTCTTTTTTGGAAAAAAGCAGTGTTTGGTGTTTTTTTTGTTATAAATTAACCATTCATCGAAATTTCAAATAAATTACATTTTTAGAAACTAGGGTCCATTCTACATTTTCTATTTTTTAAATTCAATTAGTTTCCAAATTTTGTAGGGGTAGCACGACCAAAATTCTATTTTTCAGGAAGTGTCCACTTCAAAAATTAGTAAAAAATAAAATATTCATTAAAAAATTATCAAAAAAATATGCATAAACTACATACTATTAGCTAACTTCTGACCATAGTGATTTTAAAAATACTAAAAAATTCCCACCTTATGAGGGTCGTACAAGAGTTGCTATGTTATGTTTTTCTAGCAAAAACAATACCAACTTGTGTACATCCCTCGTTTAAACCCCTTAATCTCAACCATTTTCAAAATAAATTAGTAGTTTAGAAAGTAAACTCGGAGCACTTGAATTCTTCTTTTCATTCCATCTCAAAATTTTGAGTGTAAGTATCCTCAATTTCACGTCCAAGGTCAATATTTCCTAATTTCAAAAAAAGTGGCCACTTAATCCCTCTTTTGGGAACCATCTTGGTACACTCTAATTCTACACATCTTTCTAACTCAGCATTACTTGGACGTTGCATAACTAATAACTAGATGTCGATAGATGAATTTTTTTCAATTACAATATAGTTTTTACAAATTCAACCTAAGCAGTTATGCAATTACTTCACATTGCATAACTAATAACTAGGAGCAGCCTGTTACATTTGTTTGTCATGGCATTCCATGAGACCACATTTCTTTGAGGAATTTTTCAAACAGTTCACTCCTTGTCTCTCGCTACCACATTTTTCATACATATTGTTCACCAAAGCATTTTATCAAATAGTTCACTACCTTGTTGTTATGGCTAAAAGCTTAAACAACAAGTGCTTTTGAACAAGCTAGATGCTTGGAAAAATCTATCAAATCATAATAGTAAGCAATAGCATATACGCAAGGATGAACTAGTTGAAAAAATTCGAAGAATGGTCTCATATTGATGGAATGCCATGACAATCCATAAAAAATCGCTTTTCATGGGATTCGTCATGGCATTCCATGACCATGAGACCACATTTTTTAGAGGCATTTTTTCCAAAGTTCATTTCCTTGCCTATGCTACCACATTTTTCATACATGTCTACCAAAGCATTTTATCAAATAGTTCATTGCCTTGCTGATATGGCTAAAATCCCAAAATAGGTTATTTCAAACAAGCTATGGATGCTAGGAAATTTTTTATCAAAGTATAATAGTAAGAAACAAGCTATGGTCTCATGGTTTTCTTTGGTGCAAAGACCAACGTGATTTTATTTGCAGGTTTTAAACACATTTTTTTGGTAATTTTGCTGTTGGAAATGGGGAAGAATCTTTGTGGTCAGTTTTGTGCATTTTTTAATTGTAGGATTCTCACGATTAGTGAAAAAGGTAGTGTTCATGAAGGAATGGAAAAGATGTGTAGATCCTTTGAATTATACCTATACTGTGCAATGGCATTGATTCATTTAGCAAACCATTTTTTCTTCACAAGGCAACATTTTCTTGTGGAATAGTTGACTGAGACAACTCTTGTTTCAACTGACCACCCTCTCATGAAATATAATTCATATTATAATTTTGTATTATATTATCATAGTAAAGCTGATTATGACACCACTGGATCCTACTACATGAAATCCATCAAGGAAAGCCAGAGGCCATCGGATTTTGTGGAAAGGTTCAATTGAAGCTGGGAGATCTTAAGAGTTCTCTCTCAAATTTTGAAAAGTTTTTGGAGGTCCACCCTAAGAACTGTGAGAGCTTAAAAGTTGTAGGCCATATATATGCTCAACAAGGGTAGGAAGATAAGGCTTTGGAAATTTTAAGAAAGTAAAATCACATTGATCCACGTGATGCCCATGCATTTATCAAGATGGGTGAGTTATTAATATTGACATACCCCATTGCAGCCTTAGATTCTCTTACGACAACAAAGTCTCTTATGAAGAAGAGTAGAGAAGTACCTATTGAATTGTTAAACAATATTGGGGTTCTTCATTTTGAGTGTGATGAACTAAATTCAGCTCAACAAACTTTTATGGAGGCATTAGGAAATGGAATTTGGGTTGAGTTCATAAATAAAATCCCCAGTGCCAATTCTATAGTTTTTTTTGTGCACTTTAAGGATATAGAATTATTCCATCAACTAGAAGAAGGTGGTGTTTCACTTGAGTTAGCATGGGATAAACTCACAAAACTATTTAACCTTGCTAGGTTGTTTAAACAACTACATGATATTGAAAAACCAAATATTTAATATAGGCTAAAATTGTTCAAGTTTCTTGATTATGTGGATGCATGTCTACATCGTGTAGCCATGGATCAGGCTCAGAATGAGATCCAACTAAGCATAGAATTGATTGGGGATGCACTTAAGGTGGATTAAAACTCATCAAATGCTTTATGTATGCTTTGAAACATGGAACTAAAAACAAATGACTGGATTAAAGCAAAAGAAACAATTAAATTAGCACGCCAACTTGTCTTGGCTAATGAAGCAAAATGAAAAGTTGATGAAGAATGAAGGATTTAGATGGAAAGGAGAGAGCAAGAGGACGAACTTCGGTGAATGACGCAACAAGAGGAACAATTTGAATGTGTGAAGGAATTGTGGAAGAGTAAGTGTAAGGATAGGGATGATGACAATGATGAGGCTAGTCATTCTAAGAAGAAGGAAAAGAATAAAAAGAAGAAGGATAAAGACCACAAGGCTTATGATTCTTATATGGAGGAATGGAGGAACCTGATAATTCCATAGACGATGATGAAAATTATATGAGTGATAAGGCACAAGATGATGCAAAAAATTCCCAAGATCTTCTTGTAGCTGCAGGTCTAGAAGACTCTAATGATGGCAAGAAAAATTCTCTAGCTTCAAAAAAATCACAAAGGAGACATGCATACTCTGATTCTGAAGATGATGAACCATTGTAGAAACAGAGTCTAAGAGAAGATGATCCATATGATGATGATGTCTAGGCTTCTTGAGCTTTAACCAAACCTAGCTCCTATTTTCCAAGAGAAAAATCCCCAAGGCCCATGGGAAATGAACGATGAGCATTTGAGTTTCAACTTGGTTTCATTTTGAAAAGGGGACATTACATTGTACAAGATTTTTTTAACAACAAAATAATTTAATCCACCTATTTGGGACTGAAATAAAAATAGATGAATCAATCTATTTTCAATTATAGGTTCTTTTAATCTAGAATCTCATAGAAAGATAAAGCATAATACACTGAAGGAAACAAAAAATATTCTAAAATAAATAATAAAATAGGTTTCCCATAAAAAATAAGAAAGAGGAAAAATGAAAAGATAACATACAAATGATTCCTTTGATATTTTTGATAAGATCTCATTTAACTATGTCAAATGAATTTGGAAGGGACAAAGAATATTTGATTGACTAAAATTTTGGGGTAGCTTATCCATCGTCATTGTATACATCATCTTCTCTTGGGATATGTTTCTACAATGCACCAAGCCTAGAATTGATTGGGGATGCACTTAAGGTGGATAAAAAATCATAAAATACTTTATGTATGCTTGGAAACATGGAACTGAAAATAGATGTCTGGATTAAAGAAAAAACAACAACTAAAGTAGCATGACAACTTGTCTTGGTTGATGAAGCAAAAAAAAAAGCTGATGAAGAATGAAGGATTCAGATGGAAAGGAGAAAGCAAGAGGAAGAACTTCAATGGGTGATGCAACAAGAGAAGCAATTTAAACATGTGAAGGAATTATAGAAGAGTAAGTGTAAGGACAGGGATGATGATGATGATGAGGTTGGTCAGTCTGAGAAGAAACAAAAGAAGAAAAATAATAAGGATAAGGACCACAAGGCTTATGATTCTTATATGGAGGAACCTGATGTTTCCATGAAAGATGAGGAAAATTATATGAGTGATAAGGCACAAGATGATGTAGAAAATTCCCAATATCTTCTTGGAGCTATAGGTCTAAAATATTCTGATGATGGAGAGACAAATTTTCTAGTTTCAAAAAAATCATGAAGGAGACATGCATACTCTAATTCTGAAGATTATGAACCATTGTAGAAATAGATTCTGAGATAAGATGATCCATATGATGATGATGTCTAGGCTTCCTAAGCTTTAACCAAACCTAGCTCCTATTTTCCAAGAGAAAATTCCCCAAGGCCCATGGGAAATGAATGATGAGCATTTGAGTTTCAACTTGGTTTCATTTCAAAAAGGGGACATTACATTGTACAAGATTTGTTAACAAAATAATAATTTAATCCACCTATTTGGGATTGAAATAATAATAGATGAATTAATCTATTTTCAATTATAGGTTCTTTTAATCTAGAATCTAATAGAAATATAAAGCATAATACATTTAAGGACACAAAAAATGTTCAAAAATAAATACTAAAATAGCTTTCCCATAAAAAACAAGAAAGAGGAAAAATGAAAAGATAACATACAAACGATACATTTGAGGTTTTTGATAAGATCTCATTTAATTATGTCAAATGGATTTGGAAGCGACAAAACACATTTTATTGACTAAAATTTTAAGGTAGCTTATCCATCGTCATTGTATGCATCATCTTCTCTTTGAATCTATTTCTACAATGCACCAAGCCTAGACTTGATTGGGGATTCACTTAAGGTGAATAAAAAAATCATCAAATTCTTTATGTATGCTTGGAAACATGGAACTGAAAATAGATGATTGGCTTAAAGCAAAAGAAATAATTAAAGTAGCACACCAACTTGTCTTTGCTAATGAAGTAAAACAAAAATTTGATGAAGAACGAAGGATTCAGATGGAAAGGAGAAAGAAAGAGGAAGAACTTCGGTGGGTGATGCAACAAGAGGATCAATTTGTATGTGTGAAGGAATTATGGAAGAGTAAGTGTAAGGATAGGGATGATGACGATGATGAGGTTGGTCATTCTGAAAAGAAATAAAAGAAGAAAAAGAAGAAAAAGAAGGATAAGGACCAAAAGGCTTATGATTCTTATATGGAAGAACTTGATGTTGCCATGGAAGATGAGGAAAATTATATGAGTGATAAGCCACAATATGATGCAGAAAATTCCCAAGATCTTCTTGTAACTACAAGTCTAAAAGACTCTGATGATGGCAAGACAAATTCTCTAGTTTCAACAAAATCACAAAGGAGACATGCATACTCTGATTTTGAAGATGATGAACCATCGCAGAAAGAGAGTTCAAGAGAAGATGATCCGTATGATGATGATGTCTAGGTTTCCTGAGATTTAACCCAAACCTAGCTGCTATTTTCCAAAAGAAAAATCTCCAAGGCCCATGGGAAATGAATGATGACCATTTGAGTTTCAACAGACTAAAATAGGTTGCCCATAAAAAACAAGAAAGAGGAAAAATGAAAAGATAACATACATATGATTCATTAGAGGTTTTCGATAAGATCTCATTTAACTATGTAAAATGGATTTGGAAGGGATAAAGCATATTTGATTGACTAAATTTTTTACATAGCCTATCCATCGTCATTGTATGCATTATCTTCTATTGGAATCTGTTGAAACTCAAATTCTCATCACTCATTTCCCATGGGCGTTGGGGATTTTTCTCTTGGAAAATAGGAGCTAGGTTTTTTTAAAGCTTAGGAAGCCTAGACATCATCATCATATGGATCATCTTCTCTCAGACTCTATTTCTGCAATGGTTCATCATCTTGAGAATCAAACTATGCATGTCTCCTTTGTGATTTTGTTTAAATTGGAGAATTTTCCTCATCATCACTAGAGTTTTCTAGACCTACAGCTTAAAGAATTTCTTGGGAATTTTCTACATCAGCTTGTGCCTTATCACTCATAATTTTCCTCATCTTCCATGGCAACATTAGGTTCCTCCATATAAGAATCATAAGCCTTGTGGTCCTTATCCTTTTTAATTTTCTTCTTTTGTTTCTTCTCAGACTGACCAACCTCATCATCATCATCATCCCTGTCCTTACACTTACTCTTCTATAATTCCTTCACATGTTTAAATTGCTTCTCTTGTTGCATCACCCATTGAAGTTCTTCCTCTTGCTTTCTCCTTTCCATCTGAATCCTTCATTCTTCATCAGCTTTTTTTTTTGCTTCATCAACCAAGACAAGTTGGCATGCTACTTTAGTTGTTGCTTTTTCTTTAATCTAGACATTTGTTTTCAGTTCCATGTTTCCAAGCATACATAAAGCATTTGATGATTTTTTATCCACCTTAAGTGCATCCCAAATCAATTCTAGGCTTGGTGCATTGTAGAAACAGATTCCAAGAGAAGATGATACATACAATGACAATGGATAAGCTACCTCAAAATTTTAGTCAATCAAATATGCTTTGTCCCTTCCAAATCAATTTGACATAGTTAAATGATATCTTATCAAAAACCTCAAATGAATCATCTATATGTTATCTTTTCATTTTTCCTCTTTCTTGTTTTTTATGGGCAACCTATTTTAGTCTTTATTTTAGAACATTTTTTGTGTCCTTCAATGTCTTATCCTTTATCTTTCTCTCAGATTCTAAATTAAAAGAACCTATAATTGAAAATAGATTAATTCATCTATTTCTATGTTATAGTCCCAAATAGGTGGATTAAATTATTTTGTTGTTAAACAAATATTGTACAATGTAATTTCCCCTTTTTGAAATAAAACCAAGTTGAAACTAAAATACTCATCATTCATTTCCCATGGGCCTTGGGGATTTTTCTCTTGGAAAATAGGAGTATAATAATAACTCAAGAGGATATTAATGTCATAAAAGGGGCCACTTAAGTGTTGGCACAGAGACCATGAAATGTTTATGCTGCAAATAGGGAAAACATTGTGCTAGCTGAAAGGGGTCAATTTGATATTGTAAAGGAAATTTTTACATAGGTACAAGAATCTTCTGTAGGAAACATATTTGTTTAGATGCCTAATGTGTGGATAAATATAGCACATTTTTACTTTGCACAAGGTCAGTTTGTGCTTGCAGTGAAAATGTTTATGCTACAAATGGCACAACCATTGTAAAGTGTTGGCACAAAGACTAGGAAATGTTTATGCTGCAAATGGGGCAGCCATTGTGCTAGCTGAAAGGGGTCAATTTGATATTGCAAAGGAAATCTTTACATAGGTACAAGAAGTTGATGTAGGAAACATCTTTGTTCAAATGCCTAATGTGTGGGTAAATCTAGGAGATGTTTACTTTGCACAAGGACAGTTTGTGCTTGCAATGAAAATGTATCAAAATTCTTTGAGGAAATTCTATTTTGGTACTGACACCCAAATTTTATTATATTTAGCTCAAACACATTATGAAGCAGAATAGTGGAAAGATTGTGAAAGAACATTATTAAGAGTAATAGATTGTAATGAGCATTTCGAATTTTTGTTTAATGTAACGAGGATTTCAAATTACCTATGAATTCACTATAGAGGGTGTCCCCAAATCCGATTCTGCTACAAAGAGCCTTGGAAAATTCAAATTCGTTGAAGCAAACTCCAAATTCCTTGCCCTTGCTCGCCTTTTCAAAAGTCTCCAGGTCCTCTCTGAATCTTTATCTCCCATGCAAGTAGCTACTATAACTGATCAAAATCCTCATACCAGGCTAACGAATGAAGCGAGGTCAAGCGAGACAAATGAATTTGCAATGAACGTGAATAATTGCACCAATAGGTCATGCACATGAGTACATCGTGCCAATAATTGGCCAACTTGTTTTTAAAATTTTGTCTAATTTGGATTTGATGACTAACTATTTAGTCATTTTTATTTTTGTGACTAAATAATTTCTTAGCCAACGACCAAATTAGTCATTTATTTACTCATTTATAGCTGAGTTGCAAAAAATGAGTAGAATTTAGTCAATTTTAGCTGTTGTGACTAAAAGTTTCAGTCACCTAGTCATTTATTTGCCAAATTCTACTAGTGGCAACTGGATCTAATTTTTCTTTCTTAGTTAGCTATTCTTTTATACTATACTTCTTCTCATAGCTTTCTTTGTTTCATCTTTCCCGGTTTGGCTTTAGATGCGCAATCACTCATTGGTTCATGGTTCACTTTGAGTTGTAGACTTGGTTGATTTCTATGTTGATAAGTTAGCAGGTTGCCAATAAAAAAATAAAGAAAATAAGAGTCAATGATACAAAACCATATCAAATAGAAACCTAAAATGGATGGAGAAAAATCAGAAGAGCCTCTGAGAAATATTAGTACACTTTTGATCTTTGCATATGTTTTACTTAAGGACTAATTGTCTTAAAACAAAAATAATATCTAAATTGGCTAACATCCAAATCACTTATAAATGATTGATTAAAATTCAATCATTAGATGTCATCTATTAAATAAAGCGTATAATCTAAAGAACAAACAAACTCGATTATTCTAATGCTCATTGCAATCATAGTATCCTCAATTTTAAAATACCTGACAACTTCAAACTAGGTCAAACAAGGTTTCTAACTTGCTTGCTTTCTTTTTGCAATATGAATTTGACAGTAAAGATATTGTTTTTGGCTCATTTAATCTACCAAAAAATTTATCATTTTTAACATTCTAGTTTAGATTTTGCCTCAATTAAATAAGGTTCCTATACCTATAAATTGAACAAGTGGGGAGTGTCTTAATAAAGCAAACCAAAAAAAGAGAAACAAAAATACAAGACTTACAGAAAAAGATATCACCATAAAAAGGGAAAGAAATAATAATAAAATCAATTAGGTTGAATGATGGCACTGAGCTTGGACGTTAGTGATAAACTATAAAAAACAAGGACTTACTGCATTATACTAAAAAAATTTGTAACCTTAGCATTTATAAGAGTATTCATTTACACCTTAATTTTTAAGATCTTAATAAAGGGGAAAAGAATATACTCCCACTCCCTAGATAAAGGTCATATTAATACAAAATTAGAATATGTAGAAGGTAAGGATTAAGTATTAGATTAAGCATTTATTCCATTCCTATTAAAAAAGAAGAAGGTATTATCTTGCTTATTTTAGGTTCCTTTTAAAAGTGTGTATATATGTGTAAGTATACATATATATGAAATAAGTTATTAAATTATAAAAGATAATCATTATTATTTTAATTTTAAATTATTTCTTAAAGTGTTGAAAGTACAAGTATATATATATATATATGAATTTAAATAATTGGCATTTAATCAAATAGATAAAACACTAATAATTACCGTATCCTTTATTAACTGATCCACGTTCCAACTCGAGGGATGCATACCATGCAAATAATTTATGATATTCATAGAATCACCTTCCAACCGGACTTTGGAGAAACCCTTACTAATTGCATATCTAACACTCATGAATGCAGCCTCCGCCTTTGTGTGATGATTAGTTTGTGTACCCAATGGGAGTGTCGCTGCGCCAAGAAGTCTACAAAAGTTATCTCTTAACACCCCCACATCCTATAAGCCCAATATTCCCCTTCGCTTCCCCATCAAAGTTAATTTTAATCCACCCAGTCGGTGGAGGTTGTCATATTGTGTTCCTCCTCACAACAATGCTAGCCTTGGGAGTCATGACAAGAACCAAATAGATTTTCCAACTCAAATTCAACATAAGATCATAGCCAACAAGGCACATAGTCTGATCACACTGAGCAGAGTCAGATCTAATGAGAGAAAAATTCTCCAGGATAGCCCGACGAATCTTGATGAAAATAATATCAACCTTCAGCTTAGAATCCTAAAAGATCCTGTTATTTATTTCTTTCCAAAGTCCCCAGGAAATATGTGGAGATCCTAGAGCCCACACAACACAAGAGATTAGGAAGGGAACTTCCACTCATCATAAAACTTAGCTAGAGAGTCAGGAAAGACCCACCCCAAATCCCAGAGTCTAAGGAACTTACTCCATAGGGTGAACGAGTACTCACATCCAATGAGGATATGAAAAGAATTTTCCACATTAACTTCACAAAGAATGCACCTATTGGGAATTGCGAACCCCCTCTTACAGAGATTGTCATTCGTAAGAACTTTACCTTGCATAATCAGCCAGTAAAAGGAATTCACCTTAGGAATCAACTACTTATTCCATTTGCCCCTAGAATGAAAAAGAATTAGGAGTAACCAAAGAACTCAAAAAAGAAAAGGCCACAAAAAAATTACCACTTGCATACAATGCCCAAACCACTCTATCTCGTCTCACAAACAGTAGAATCTGAGCCTTACATAAGAAATCCTTAAGAATCTTCAAAGAAGGATCCGAAACATCAAAATTATTCCACTCCCCATCCTCAAAGTAATCCACTACCTTGACTCCAAAAATTTGTTTACATAGGGGAGCAATAGGAGGGGCCCAAGGGAGAGAAATTAGAGGGCATACCCCACACTAAATGTCTTCCCAAAAAAGAATACTAGTCCCATCGCCCAACAACCACTTCACACCTTTAGAAATTACATCTCTACAGAGCAAAATATTCCTCCAGAAGCATGACCTAAATGAAATCTCTTCTAAAGAAATCATATCCCAAGGCCTATCAAGACCAAACAAGTACTTATTACCTGCTAGATGAGCCCACCCAACATCTCCATTCAGGAGCCTCCAAATACTTTTATCCAAAAGAGCCTTATTAAAAGATTTAAGATTTATAATCCCCAAGCCACCCCATTTCTTCGGTTTGCAAACCAAATCCTAGGCCACAAGGGTAATCCTAGCTTTGGAATCTACCCTAGACCAAAGGAATCTTCTCATGATCTGTTCCATTTTATCTTCAAACTTAACAGGAACCCTAAATAAGCTCATAGCATACAAAGGTAAATTTTGAAGAGTGGCCAAAATAAGCTAAATTTTACTAGCTTGACTAAGAAGCACACCTTTCCATCCTGCTAACTTCTTACTAAATTTATCCAACAAGCCCAACCAAAAGGAATCCAAAATCCTAGAAATACAAAAAGGAAGCCCCAAATAGGAAGATGACAATTCATCTTGATTGCAAGATAGGATTCTAGCCAACTTGAGCTGCAAATCTTCTGGAGTGTTGAGAAAAAATATTTGACATTTAGGAAGGTTGATCTTCTAGCCAGAAGCCTTTTCATAGTTAGCCAATAACCACTTAATAGCCCTTGCTTCCTTAATTGAAGAAACCCCCATCAAAATGGTGTCATCAAGAAATTGCTGGTGGGTAATCGAGTTACACCTGGAAGAGGGCAAAAGACCCCGGAAAACCCTAGCCTGAAGTGCCTTCTGGATGTTATGCCCCAAAGCCTCTGCCATTAGGATGAAAAGAAGTGATGAGATATGGTCACCCTGTCTCAACCCTCACGAGCTCCAGAAGAATTCATGAATTTCTTACAGAAGCCAAACTGATCCAGCACACTTAGAAGAAATCTCCAACTAACTCTATCATAAGCTTTAAGCAAATCTAGCTTCAAAAAGAAACCTGGATTTTTAGAAACATTGGTGTCATCAAGAAATTTCTATTGGGTAATCGAGTTACACCTGGAAGAGGGCAAAAGACCCCAGAAAACCCTAGCCTGAAGTGCCTTCTGGATGTTATGCCCCAAAGCCTCTGCCATTAGGACGAAAAGAAGTGATGAGATAGGGTCACCCTGTCTCAACCCTCTCGAGCTCCAAAAGAATTCATGAATTTCTTACAGAAGCCAAACTGATCCAGCACACTTAGAATAAATCTCCAACTAACTTTATCATAAGCTTTAAGCAAATCTAGCTTCAAAAAGAAACCTGGATTTTTAGAAACATTAATGGAGTGGGCCAATTCATGAACCATAATAATAGAATCAAGGATCTTCCAGCCCTTGAAAAACCCACTCTAATGATTCAAAATAAGAAGTGACAAGCATTTCTACAATCTAGAAACCAAAACTTTTGAAAAAAATTTATAGATAGAGTTACAAAGGCTAATTGGACGGAACTCACCAAAGGTCTTAGCATCAGTCGATTTAGGAATCAAAATGATGAAAGTTGCAGTCAGTTCCCTAAGAAGACTTCTAGAACCAAAAAACTTCTTAGTAGCATTTATCACATCCTTAGAAACAATCTCCCAACATGAATGGAAAAATAAGAAGGGAAAACCATCAGGGCCGGTGGCCTTATTACCTTCAAAAGAAAATACTGCATCTTTAACTTCTGAGGTAGAGGGAATAGTCATCAGATCCTTATTCAAATTTTTTGAAATCAAACTAGGAATAGCCTCTAGGGAAGCATCCACATTTCCTTGATCCCATACCAAGTCATCCATCAAGAGACCTTAAAAAAATCTAGCAGTCGCTCCACAAATGTCCTCCTCAGTTTCCAACAATGAGCCATCCATTTTGATTGGGGAAATTCTATTAGATGCCTTATGTCTCAAAGCGGTGAGATGAAAAAACTTAGAGTTGCGATCTCCAGACTTAAGCCAGATAGCCCTGGATCTTTGTCTCTAGAAATCCTCCTCCTTGGAGATGATATCATGAAGTTGAGCAAGAAGACCATCTTCCTAAAGTTGAATATCCTATGATAAGCCCTTTTACTAGATGATATGTTGGACCTCATCCAACTTATTGAGGATAAGGCTTTTAGAATAAAAAAATGTGACCAAACGAATCTTTGTTCCATTTCCTAAGATTCTTCTGAACAAAATTCAGCTTTTTAGCCACTCTAAACATCGCACTTCCATCAACATTAATTTTCCACCATCTTCTTATACAATCCATAAAATGAGGATCCCTAAGCCACATGGCTTCAAACATGAAGGGAAATATTTTATTACTCCCAAGCTTTTCTGCCACAAAAGAGAGAGGGAAGTGATCCAACCCACAACGCGTAATAGAGGACAAGGAACAAGCAAAGTCCACAAAATAGGACGCAAAAGTCAAAGCCTTGTCCAATCTAACTTAAATATTATCCACTCCAACATGTCTATTAGACCAAGTAAAACTAGCTCCATAAAGCTTAACATCTAACATGGCATTATCATCAATAAACATTCTAAGAGAAAACCTACTCTCAGGGTCTGCCTGAGAGCCACCCACTTTCTCGTCATCATATAGAGGAGTATTGAAGTCTCCCATAACCAACCATGGTAGATCCAAAAAATTCATCCTAAGACTACTAAGATCATCCCAGAGCTTCTTCCTATTTCTCTCCAACTAAGGAGCATACACATTAGAAATAACCCAAGAATAAGAATCCCTGAGCCAAATAAACTTAGTCTCAACATGATTGAAACCATCAGCAGCTGGGGTACCTCTCAATAGCTTGGAATTCCAGAAGGTGGCCACACCACTCGAAGATCCATCAGAACTCACCTTGTGAAAACCACAATCTTTGAAAAACAAACTCTTCAAAGCTTCCAACTTGTCAATTTGCATCTTCGTTTCTTGAATCAACAAAATGTTTGGCTTATGATCATAGACAAGATACTTTAGGAGGTCTTGCTTATGAAGGTTATTCATCCCCCTGATATTCCATGAAATGACTTTCATTTTCCAGAAGAGGGAGTTCTCTTTGAGCACAAATCAGAAAGGGTTTTTTGGACCCCTTCTGCAATATCCCGCTTGCACTCCCTTTCATTGCTCTTCTGCAAGGAGGGTCTACCCTGACCCTTTGATTCAAACCCACAATCCTCTTTTCACCTTCTCGTGGTAACAACTTTACGAGGTTGAGGGGGGAGGGGAGAGGAGGATTTCTTCTTCCGACCACACACCTGGGTAAAACCCTCCTCATCCTTACACACCGAATCTGCCACAACTAGAGCATTATTACCAACCACCGGTTCCGCTCCTAAAGAGGGAAACTGAGGAGCAATCTTTGGCTCCACCACAGGCCTTTTGGGGAAGAAAACAGTCTCAGAGACATGAACCATGTCCTGATTTAAGGATTGATCATCGACAACTTCCTTAGGACAAACCGGGTCCTTACCAACCTCAATAGGAGGATCATCATGAATTTTAGCATTTACCTCACCCTCCAACCCATTTCCAACTACCGATTCACATCTCTTTGGGTTCCTTAATCTTCCAAACCTTGGTATGTTTAACAGCCTTAGGTGGAGCACCAGGAACATGACAATCTTTAGCCCAATGTCCCATCCTTTTACACTTCAAGCAAGCAAATGGAAGATTCTCAAACACTAGATGTTGCTTCCAAGACCCCACCTTAGATTTTAAGAAGAAAAATTCAGGCCAGTTCGACATATTAAATGTTGGTCCCCAACAAAATAGGGAGATGCATATGCCCATGGGAATATGGGTTTTGGCCCTATTTTCAAGGACACAATGTATCAAGAGAAAAACATCAATTTCTTGCATTTGTTCAATGCCTACAATTTATTTAAAAGTGGTACAAATGGGTTGTAGAATGCACAATTTTAGGAAATTAGGGACCTAATTTGGCTCAATAGTTTAGGGGGAGAAAAATATAGTGTGAAATTGTCAAGAGTGAATTTATAATGCTACACTTTTATATCATTTTTTTAATTTATTTTTATGATTATGTATCAGATTATCCATGTTATATAGTGCCAAACTATAATACCCACTTTGGACACTTAAATGACACAGTACAACCTAAGTAATCTATATTAACTTTACTAATTTGCTAACAATTTTTTTTTTTAAAGGATAACATGATACACTACGTGTGACCGATGGATTAGCACGGCTGATTACACTTGATCCATGAAGAATCAAAGCATAATGAAGCCACTAATGTCAATATCAATAGGATCAAACAAATTCAAATTAACCTAAACATTTATTAAAACTAAACATATTAACTATGAAAGCTTTAAAATGCCTACTCTAATCCATTTGAAACTTATCTCATTGGGGGAGTAGTGTCGCGTTGATGTGGAACGACAACCCTTTCCCAGTCTTGTGGATAAATGAGCTTGTTCTAGTCATTTTATTGAAGAATACTGATGGAATAGTTGTGAGATGTGTATGAAAACATGATTTTAATCTAAATGAGCATGAAGCGATCTAATCTAACATGATTTTATGTTAAATGATGAAGATGTACAAATGCTAAGCTAATCTAAATGGATTTTAAGCTAAAATATTGAAACCCTAATTAACAAATAGCTAAATAGATGCATTATGTGATCATGAAAGCCATTAATGGAAGCTAAGCTAATATGCAAGTAATTAAGCTAAAATGATGTTAAGTAAATGCTAAATATGAGTGTGAGTATGAGTGATTTTAACAACATAAGTTTGATGTTAAAAGATGGATTCATTTGTCTCCAAATAGTGACCTAATTATAGGAGAGCAAATGAGAAATGGAGGTTCAAGATAAAAAAAGCTAATCAACGGTCAAGGATAGAAGAAGTTGGAGGCATGTATCATGGATTCTCATCAATGGATGAGAATGAAAGATGAGATTTAATCAAGGGTTCACCTTTATCTAAACAAACACACTTTCAACTTGCCCAAGAGGTCACAAGTTAATTTACATAAGAGGTCACAAGTTAACTTGCTCAAGAAGTCAAGTAAGTTTGTTAGAAAAAGGAATATTCCCCTTTTTCAAATGAGTGAGGACAGAAAAATATTCTGGTGGGTGAGGAAAAAGGATATTTAGTTAATTAAAACTAAATTAAATTGTGCAAAGGAATATTCCATGGGAATATTCCCTTTTTGGAGGAATGTGCAAAGGAGGAATATTCCCTTGAAATATTCCATTGCAAGTGGGAGGAAATTAGGTTAATTAATAATTGATAATTAAACAATGTTAATTATGCAATCAGTGGATTAAAAGAATTAAGATGATATTCATTAAATAAAATGATTTAATGAATGGGGGAAAGGTGAAATGACATTTAATTAAATAGCTTAGGGTTATTTAATTAAATAAGAAGATTTAGGGATTAAAGTCCCCTCCCTTCTTTAATGTGAAATGGGTAGATGGATGGTTCTTAAAGAAGAGTGGGAAAAAAGAATAAGCCAATTTTGCGACATGGGTTTGGTGGAGACAAAATGGCACTTTGTTATGGAGTGCTTAGTGTATAAAGATATTTGGGTCAATTATGAGGACATCTTATAGGTTGATAACTTAAATACCTTCTTTGAGGATGAAAGGTTGGTCAAATCGGCAAACTAAATCATCAAAATCCCAACCTCGAACGAAGATCTCAAACTGTTTAGGGTCTTTTCTCTTCGCTAGCAATCTTGTGTTGTTCCTGGGTGCCATAGGCTTTTGTGGCCTCATGGATGTTATTAAAATATTTCATTTCATTTCATTTCAATGCCATTGCAGGAAATCATTTTTGTTTTTTGATTTTTTAATTTATAATTCTCAACCAGAGTTGAATGCTTTTGACTGGAGCTTTGAACCAGTGTTTTTGACTGGAGCTATGAACCAGTGAGGCCACAAATAGGGAACCTCATCCTGGCTCTCCTCTCCTTCTCTTCTCCATCTCCTCATCTCCAAATCTCCTCTACCTCCTCTCATCCTCCTCTCCTTCAACTCCTCCATTTTACCTCCTCTCCTTATTCCTCCACCTTTCTTTTCCTTCCCAACCATTCGTCCTCCATCATACTCTTGTGGATCTCCCAGCCATCCATCCTCCTACTCCCATGGCATTCCTAGCCATCACCTTAGCCACCTACCTACTTCCACTGAATTCCCTTGCTAACCCTGCAGAAGCACTTGCCAAATCCATCCATCATTCATCCACACCTCCTCAAGCGCGGATCATTGCCACCCTTGCAGAAATATTGCCTCTATCTATCATGCCTATGTTCTCCCTCCTTCGTCCTTTGACCAACGATAGTTCGTCCCACTGTCCACTAGTGGGATTCGAACACTTGACAACAATGTAGATGCTGCTTGCAACTTACCATTGTACTACGGGGTCATCCCCCATATATTACAAATTTTAAATAAAAGGTAATGTGATATTTATATATTCTAGTTGCAATTACTTATAATTAAGAAAATATACATTTTACTACTAAAGAGCATACCATGGGGGAAAAAAAGAAAGGAATGAAGTTAATATTATAATAAATATTATAACTAATCCCTCTTTCCTTTAATTTTTTTTTGTTTTCTAATCCTTCATTAAATTATACACTCCATTTTTTTAAGTATAAAAAGCTGGAAAATATTATAAAAAATATTTGGTAAGCAAGCATTTTGGAGGGTAGTAATTTTTAATTGCTTATAAATTGATTTTTTTTTATATTAAATAGTATTTTATAATAAAAACTAATATTCATAAGAAATTAATTATTTAAAAAATCATCAAAATAAAAATGATTCAAATTAAAGTTTGGATTAGGTTTCACCATTCTTTTGTCAAAACTATTTTAAAATTTTATTTGACATTTTATTTCAACATGGAAAGAAAGAGTAGTGTAAAATATATAGCCAAATGATATATTACTCAAATATACACGCAAGCGTGATTAACTCAAATTTCAGTTTCACTCAAGCAACTTAACCATTATAAAATCTTGCATTCTACTATTTAAACAACTTGTTAAACTTACATTTACTGTTGAATCAACTCATGATTAGTAACAATTTCATTAAGGTAGAAAATGCAATTTTATTTGGATCTTGCCACTTCAACCTAGTTTTGAAACCTAATGTTTTCTGATACATTATTAGAAGGGAATTTTCCAAGGATTGAAGGTTAGAAGCATGGTTAAGCACTTTAAAAAAGTGGGCCCATTTTTCACATAGAAGAATATACACATTGTACATAGAGGAAAACACATATCACACGCGTAGGAAAATATATAACTCTATCTACAGATTGAAAAGAAGTAAAAAATGCTTATCATAAAAAATACAAATTTCTTTTAAATATTTTCTAATGTAATGATGGAAAAAATTAAGGTCAACATAATGGAGGAAGCTATATTTTAAAGTAATGTTAAGATCCACAAGAAGACACTTGGTAGTTGCATGCCTCCCACATTTGTTCTAGTAATATGCTCCACGTTTAATATGATTACTTTTTGTCATCATCATCATGCAACAACATTCTTGGGGAGATTGGTCAGACTCAATATTTTTAGAGCTACTCTTTGTTTATTTTGAATAGACTGAAGCAGAAGATGCAGAGAGATTGCCAAGTTATCTACAACACAGTAGCAAGGCTGCACATGCATAAACATTTTGTAATTCAATGATTTTCATATGCTTTATATGTAAGCTATTGTTTCATGTTGGACACTGTTAAAGGGAGCTAAAACATCCTTATCAATTTATCATATTTGTAGGTTGCTTTACCTTATGAACCAAATTGGCCCAGGAACTTATATTATGAAGAATGTAGAGTTTTAAAATATCCAAGTAATTATTTTCAATGTCAATGTTGAAAACTCGAAGCTATCTTTTGAATTTATAGAACTAAGCTAAATGTGAACCTATGTTCATTTCTATGTTGAGCATGCTTGCAAGGGACTGGTATTACTGCTCTACAATGTGTGGTTTTCCTTGAATCTCACAGGTAAGGGAGACTCCAAGGTTCTATTCCTGCTAAGTTGGGTATGCTTAGTCACCTAAACTAGCTTAATCTTCATAGCAACAACTCAATAGGGTCACTCCATGTTTCCCTTTCAAACTACACTCATCTCCAAATGTTGCAGCTATTTGAGAACCACTTAAATGGACCTATTCCATGGGAGTTTGGAAGGTTGTCAGAATTGGTAGGAGTGTACTTGTGGGGAAACTAATTCACTGGAGAAATATCCAGCTCAATGGGAAATTAGAGCTGCAAGTGTTGAATTTGGGTAATAGCCAACTGAGCAGCAAAATTCCATTGGAATTTGGGACTCTTACAAATTTGGCTACAATAAGCCTAGAAGTAGACTGATTCAATGGGACTAGTACATATGCACTCGGTAAAATTCCAAATCTAGAATAATGTTTTTTGTGTTCTTTATTTTTTATTTTTTATCTAGAATAATGTTTTTCTTTTTTCTTTTTTCCATTTTATGCTTTTTCTTCTTTTGTTGTTGTGTCTTATTGAAATAATATTACAAATAAAATGAAAAATAATATTCATTGTACAAAATTAATTTGATTCATAATAAATTATTTCAATGAAATTTTATTTTTTATTATTCAATATATTACTTTTTTAACAAATATTTATAATATTATTGTATAATTCTAATATTAGTCTTTTTGTTCTAATATTAAATTTTAACTTTTATCGTAAATAAAAAATTATATGATGTAAAGATTATTTAGATTATAATATAACTTATTTTATGTTTACAAATAATTATGTAATCACAATTACTTTTTAGTTTGTAATTATTTTATTAATTTTATATTTTTTTCCTTTTTGATTGTGTTCCTCGAAAGTTTGTAATTATTTTATTAATTTTATATTTTTTTCCTTTTTGATTGTGTTCCTCGAATTATGTGTAACCATCCCCTCTTTCCTTTTTTTAAGTTTGTCTTAGTTTGCAACAAATCATTTATTCTCTTCTGCTCTCTATCATCGAGATGATGGATCATAAAGTGTGATCTAAAACATTGATGCAAAAAAATCCAACACGTTTAAATCTAGAAATAATGTTAAACAAACATTTTATTTTTATACCACCAAATATTCATCTAGCTTGAAAAAACCATATTGTGTGTAACTTTTCAAGTAGTGATTTAATGGTAAAGGCCTATATAATCAAAGTAGATATTGTGAGTGCGAAATTTGGTGAGAGTATTATTGCAGAGCTTATTTCAATAATATATAAAGTACAAGGAAAAATAAATCTACTTGCATAAATGATGTCTTCTAGACCATATTGGTATTTGGCTTGGCAATGAATTTAAAGCATACCTTTACCTTTTTCTTTCAATTTTTTATCCATAAAAACCTTACATGATCAATTAGAACCCACAATTGGATTTGGATCGTGGGGTTTACATTAGGGTAACCTATGATAATGCAAGTCTATTAGGGTTAAATAAACCGTATAGTTATGTTGGATCATTGAGATTATATTATCTTAGTCTACAAACATAGAAGCCTCACTATCACAAGTATCCTATAAATTTGGGCTCCTTGGGTTTGTTGAGTTATAGAACTATTCTAGGATCATAGGGTATGAAGTTTCTTCTAGGGTAGATTATAAAATTAAGTTTTAGTCTTTAGAAATATTAGGTAAAATTTGGTCAATAAAAAAATATTTAGTAGAAGCATTATAAAATATATATAATTTGTATTCTTATTTTTCTCTTAATTTTTTGAAATTTCCATAGTAATTGTTAAAAATGGAGTAGAAAAGGATAAATTATTTGTGAAATATTGAATTATATATATATATATATATACAATAAAAGACTGAAAAAATGGTGGTAACCATTTTGAAGAAGATTCAAGTGGCCAATTTTAGCTATTTCTACAAAATACAAAATATACCCTTATGTTTGACACATGTAAGTTGGACATCATTAAACTATCTTCCTACAAAAGCCATACTCAATTTTCACAATTGAATAGTATACAATCTTCTAGGATCATAGGTTATGAGGTTTCTTCTAGGGTAGACTACAAATTAAAGGGTTAGCCATGAAAATTTGGCCAATCAAATCACATCATTATTTAATAGAAGTATTACTGAAAAATATAATTTGTGTCATAAGTTTTTCTTTAATTTAAAAATAGATAGTAATTGTTGAAAATAGAGTAGAAAAGGATAAATTGTTTATGAAATGTCAAATCATTTTTTGTACATGAATGCCTACAACAAAAGAGGTGGCAAAAGAGGTGGCAAGATTGGTGGTAACCATTGTGGGGAAGATTCAACTAGCCAATTTAAGAGGATACTATGCTTTCCTCAAAACATGTAAAGTGTCACATATCCACTTCAAATAATATTATTCACAACAAATTGGTTTGGTTTACTTTGGTGATTATTTTTTTCCTATTGGCAATTTTTTCTTTTTATTTAAAGTATTTGGGCAATTTTAAAGTATAGTTATTTTATTTAATTTCTAGTAAATATTGGATGATAAATTTGTCAAGTTTTGAAGAGGGAGGTATTAATTTAGTCTTAAATATGGTCATAACCTATTCAAAATTGAACATTTTGATTACTCTTGTCTATCACATTGACAAGATTTTGGTCTTATCAATATCTTGAAAAGGAAATGGAAGTAAGATTTTATCAATAAGAGAGAAGTAATTTTGTATTGGTATTTTATTTTTTTAAAGTTTGTTATATATTTTTCACAATTTGTAACAACCACACCATTCTTTATTAAATTTTGGGAATATTACCATGATCTAAAATATTTCAAGAGAATAAGTACTATGTGACTTATAATTAAGTTGAGTTTTCAAACAAGGTAATAGAGAAGTATAAATAAGAGTAGGGTTTATAGAAACTTTAAAACTATTTTATATTGTAGAACCCCAATCCTAGACCTACACAAACATAACAAACAAACACATCATTAGATCAAATGCAAGTGAGAATCAAGATTCCCTATTAAATCCATTTAAATTGATAAGAACAAGAAATGAGATTAAGAACATAAGAAAACATAAACAAAAGCTTTCAAATCCTATTCAATGTAAAGCAAACTCTTGATCCCATGGGGGAATTGGTGTCAATTTGATGTGGAAATTGGCCCTTTCCCAACTCCTATGCAAACTTTGTGTTGATTTGATGAAGATGTGATCCACTTAGGTAGAATTCTTGCATAACCTAACTACAAACTTGATAAAATTGATGAAAATAGATATGCTTGAAGATGAAATTGATTATAGTAGACTTGTTCAAATTGTGGATGATCAAAATGAGGAGAGAAGCCTCTTATTTATAGAAAGACAAAATGGAGGAATGAGCAAAATGGAGCAATGTGGGATCAGACAACATCCAATGGGAAAGTGCCACTTGTCAAGATGTGAATGAAGAAAGCTTGAGCACATTTTGGTGAATGTGCACAATAAATGAAATTAGGTGGAATTTGAAAATTATGAAATGACGTGTTAGAGGGAAAAAGAATGAATTAAATGTCACTTGGCTCAATGCACAAGGACATGTAAGAGGGAATGAATGTCATATTGGAAGGACAAATCCACTTGGAGGAATATTCCCCTAAAGATGCCAAGTTGAAAGAAAATAGGGATTCAATAAATCCATTAAATGTATTTTCATGTACAAGTGGAAAAATCTAGAGAAATTGGATGATTAGGATTAAATTAATCAAGGTTTAACTAATTTAATAAGGGATTAGATGATGTGACTATTTGATTTAGATTTTTGGGTTGATTTAAATCAAAGTTGAGAGGAATGTGATTTAGATTTAATTAAATAAAGGATTTGATTTATTTAATCAGAGAGGATGATGTTAGATTAAATTAAACAAGGTTTAATTTATTTAATTTAATAAGAGGACTTTAGAGATTTAATCAAATAAAATGAATTATTTAATTAAATAGAGATCAGGGGGTTAATTAAATAAGTTTGATTTATTTAATTAACAAGAGAGAATGACTTAATCAAATAAATGATGATTTATTTAATTAAGGGATGAAGAGTGATGATTTAGCTGAGAAGATGATTTAGGATGAAACGGTGTTATCAATTAGGATCAAGTGTGTCAGTATATTTTTTGTGTCTACATTTTGCCCTTGTTTGAAGCAAGGTACTTGCTGCATTGTTTCAAAGAATAAATTGTCTCGATCATAATTAAAAAAAAAATCAATTTTCAAAATTGCCCCACTATTGCCTCGACAGACAAATTATGTCGACATATTGCCCCTCGAGAGATCAGATGAAAATTTGGATTTTTTGGGTGATCTTGCGAAAAAAGAGGACAAGCTGCCTTATAGGTCCAGAAAGGCTCCATAAGGTCAAAAAATTCCAAAACAATGCAAAACAACCCACAGACAGACAAAAATAGGCTCAAGGGGCCAAAACCCTAGCCGAACGGCTAAACAGGGTAAAAAACCCTAATATTTAGGCTTAAATAGGCCTTAGGGGACCACTTCCAATTCATTTACACATTCAGCCTTTAGAGATTTTGTACTTTTGAGCTCTAACCCCTTCGCGAGATGGCGCAACGACAACTTCCCTGCTACATTTCGGATCGAGTACACACACACCAAAGGCTACTTGGAACTGGACCATCGATGAGTCAACTTGACCTAGCCTCATTTTTTATTTTTGTGAGCATTTATTAGCTTAGGAATTTAGGTCTTTAGTAGTGGTCTAGTTTAGCATCGCCTGAAGGTCTCTTTCGACGTCGCGCAACCTCAAATTGTGCTACAATTGTGAATAAGGACACCACAACGCAATTTAGAATTAGGGTTCAAACTCCAAACTGAGCCGCATACAAAAAGTGTGTCACGATGGGCCTCTTTGCAAATCAAGGTTTAGCACTAAACTGGGTCGCTCCTCAAACTATGACACCGCAGTGGAGTTTGAGGGTCAAAGGCTCCTAGTGGTGCAATTTGGAACTTTCAAACTGCATCACAGCCATAAACAACAACGTGCAAATTATTTTGGGTACGCTGAGACAAGTCAGGATCATGATTTTTGATGAATTTTAACGCAGTGGCTTTCTTGATGCAGGAGGAGGTGATGATACTTCATTCACGTGAGCACAAGTCCCAAGAGCTTTTCGTCATTTTGCAGGGTATGCTCAAGTGATAGCAAGAGCACCTAGGGGTGATCGAGCTATGGTAAATTTCCTATGCACCACATGTGAGGACTCATTTGGGGATGATGATAGTGCTTGCAGAGCGATGGCATAGCGAGACATCCTCATTCCACCTTCTGACATGCGAGGCCATGGTCACACTAGAGGACATGTGGCGGATACTCAGATTGCCCATCCACAGAGAGTGCATGATTTACAATGTGGATGTCGGGAGGGAGGCCTACTATGACGTTATGGGCCTCGATGAGATTGTCTTTTGTGAGGGCTAGATCAAGATGGAGCGTTACAGGCTCGTTGTGTCACCCTTTCGATTGGTTATTACAACTATCATATTGGGTCTTATTGCACCAAATTGGCGGGGCCAATATTTTAGTCTTGGATGGGGGCTCGCTTGGGAGAACATGGTCTAGAGACGAGTATGCTTTACATGGGGGGCAATACTATTTGCCTCATTGTACAAATATTTACATGAGTTTATATACATTGACGACAGAGCCATTAGGGTGGGGCTCACACTCCTTCATATTTGGGCTTTGGAGCACATCATTGTGCTTCATCTGAGGGTTGTTCTAGTTGATATGGAGCTAGATGATCCAATTGTTTGGCAATATAGAGGAGGTGTCTCTTTCACACAAATAGGATAGCACAGGATTCCCCACTGGAGGAGAGTCCTTGATGATATGCGAGCTTTCACATGGCGGCCATATCTTAGATGGCCCGTATGGTACGATGATGTGCAACAACTCTTTTTCACTCGGCGGGACAAAATGATGTAGGGCAGGGAGCGCACTATGATAGAGATACCTACTAGGTAGAGTCTAGAGATAGTTTGGGGAGCCCCAAGATAGGCCCTATGATTAGTATGTTGTGATATTTGTACGTACAACGAGTGAGACCTCATGGGGTTGATACATACTTGCAGCCAAGGTGGTTTAGAGTTTCATGAAGCTGGTCGCCAGGCCATGGCCATGCGATCAAGGTCAGGCCAACACAGGTACTACATAGGCATACAGGGATTGGTTTTGGCCACCTCTTAGATTGATAGTACCAGGAACACCATCCACTCAGCGCAAGGCCAGAGACAGAGGAGCAAGTTGAGGCTGAGACTAGGGAGACCGAGGAGGCAAAGATAGAGATGGTGATGGAGATGGGCCACTACATCAGTCAGATCAGGACAAGGGCCCATAGGATCATCCACAACTAGATCTATAGGTAGATCAATAGAGATAGGATGTCCCTAGGCAGGATTAGGACCAAGGATGATAGGATAGGTAGGATGGGCATAACAGACATGACAGAAAACCACCACAGAGAGAGTAGGGACTTCCACTACCGCCTAGCCAGGGGGAAGGCCAGATTCAACAATTACAAGAACAAGTGGTAGGGCTACAAGGATGGGTTGTTGCCTTGATGAAAAAGAGAGATTAGTTAAGATAGGAGAGAGACCACACTGTCCAACAGAGGCAGGCTATAGAGCTTAGGGCTACACAGGAGATGGGTTGTTGTTAGCATATTGAGAGCATGTCTTCCTCTTCCTCTCATAGTTTAGTTTTGCTACATGCATATAGAGAGGCAGTCAGAGAAGCAGATTATTATAGATTCCACTACCATCAAGTTGTGCCCCGAGCATCCTAGGTCCCAGATTATTCTCAGCAGACAAGATACAGACCTCCTGAGGACCACAAAGAGAGACAGCTTAGCGATGGTGAGGGGAGCCAATAGGGTTAGAGAATTTTTTTTATCAGAGACAGGATTATTTTTGTGCATGGGCTCATTTTTTATAACGCCGCGGGCCATTGTACTTTATGTATTTGATACGCACTTGATCTGATTTGTACCATGACAGTATATATTTGATGATATATATGAGATGAACTGATTTTGATCTAATGTGTGGTGTCCTATTCTATTTCATGCATTATGGATGGATTTTACTTCTATATGTTATGTCATGATTCTATATGATGTTATGTGATGTAATGCATTTCTTTTTCACTATCTTTCTTTATGCACTTTTTATGATGATGGATGTGAAGTGTTATTATGTGCAAATGCTTAGATTAACAAATCTATATTATGCATTTAATGGATGATGATGAGATGTAACCTTTTCTTTTCAATACTTTTCTCATGTGTGATATGATGATGCACTTATGATTTTATGATAATGCAAAGGGATGGTGATGCATATGATATGGTGATGATGTATGATGTTTATGATATGATTCCTATGTTATGATAATGCCAATGTATGCATATGATGTGATGGATGTTAATACTGCTTATGCTCTTTATGATTATGTGATGTATGTTTTATGAGGTATGTGATATGAGTTAATAATGCATATGGGATGATTTATTTTATGCTTATATAATGAATGCATATGGTTTATGAGATGCTTAGAATAACCAATCTATATTATGCAATGATGCAGGTGATATGATAAATGCTTTCTATATGATATGATATGCGTTTATGCAGTATGCTGACGATTTATGGATGCATTGGCGATAATAATTTGTGATTAATTGTCATGGTACCATGTTAGCGTAGAAAAGGAGACAAAAGAAAGCAAGAGATTCAACAAGACATGAGATGATGATGATGATTTGCTTGCCGAGGAGTTGGGATTTTAAAAGGGCCAATTACCTTGTGTTTGATAACACACATAGGCATGATGCATCAAGGTATAAAGAACCAGGATGGCATTGCACCTAGTGTGATGAACTTTGACTCAACAATCAGATAGGAGTACTCCTATTCACACCTGACATATAGAACCTTATTCAGAATATAGTTTAGATATTACAGATGTCTCAGACCAAAACATAGAAAAGAAAACCTTCCTATGTGGTCAACAAGAAACCTAAACACCCTTGCTACAAACCAAAGAAAGCACTCATGACCAAGGTTATATTACAAGAATATCTAACAAGCACCACAGATAAAAAGATCATGATCATTGCCCCATTTCTTTCTCTCTAAATCCCTTCATTTGGGACATCATTGAGAGGTCATTGAAATGAGCGTGAAAAGATAAGTCAAAAGACAAAGAAAAAGTAAACAAAGAAGCTAATGTTCTTCAATACCGCTAGCCAAGACTAAACTATGATGATGCTTGATGTTGATGTCCATTGTAGGAAGGATGCATGCTAGGACACGATGATATTAGATGATTGATATGGGACTGATTGGATGATAGGCTATTGATATAAAGAGTTGACCAACTTGTTTACGTACTAACCTCAACTTGAGACCTTGACATTTGAGTTTTCACTTTTTGATTTGCTAGACTTGTTTCTAACTGCTTCAGAAAAGGTTGAGGATGATGATTGATTTATTATGAGTGAATGTTTATTGCGGGTGAATACGAGATGAGACAGATGAATTTTTTCAAATATTTGGATTTTTTTATCTTTTTGAAATATTTTGAGGCTATTTTTGGTATTTTTGAGATTTTACAAATGTTTTGATTTTTAAATTTTCCAATGTTTTGGGGTTTTCCAAAATTTTGACCAGACTCTAACCTAAAGACCTATCTTAGGGGCCTTGGGGGTTGATCAACAAATTATCCTTTCCTACGTTATACACGCAGAGACCACGTAGTTTGACTGACACATACTCAATTATTGATGAGGAATGAACAAATGGATTGCATGTTTATTATGATGGACTCCTAAAGGACTAACCTAAGTGTCTCGAGGGATGATCAAAGATCAACCTTGCCTATGTTCAAAGCTCAAAGACGATGTAGTTCAACAAGATGACCCTGTTTTTGACTTTTTGACTGACTTTTTTGACCTATTTTTGGATTTTGATACGATTTTCTGATGTTTTTGGATTTACTAATGTTTTTGGATTTTTTGGATTTTGGGATTTTAAGAATATACACGAATTAGATCCGATGAGAACATGCCCCCAGCGTGATGCAATAGACTACTCCAATAAAGGTAGGACAAACTGACCTTAAGAATGGGTCGAGTAGTACTAGGAGGGATCATGATACAAACACAGGACCAAGCTATGATGTAGATGTCGAACAGATGATGGATGGGGATATGGAATGCAATGGATGATGGAAGCATAATGGATGGATGATGCAGAACAAGTCATGAAGATCCTGGTGGATGGAAAGTGCTTATTTACACAAGGCACCTATTTTCTAGGTTTTCACCAAGGTACTTTCCCAAAGCGCAACCGAGTGGTTTTCACTAGAGGACGATTTTTCTCTTTACTGTTTTTAATCCTTTGTCTGATTTTTTTGGATTTTTTTCTTTTTTGATTTATTTTTGTCACCAAGACACTTGTTTTCTAGGTTTTCATCAGGGTGACCATTTTTTCAAGAAATTTTCTGATCTTTTTGATTTTTTGGTTCTATACCTTGAAATATTTTAGGCATAGAATTTTTTAAGATGGGAGTTGTTCATGGGCTCTTGTAAAGGTTCCCCTTCAGGTTTTGATAACTGGTATGCCCTTGACTTATAGCTTGTTGTGATGATGAATGGTCCCAACCAGTTGAGTTCAAATTTTGCTTTGTCGTTTAGATTTGGGACGTTCTTCTAGTTCTCCTTTAGCACAAGTTCTCTGACCTGGAAGGTCCTGATCTTGATCTTCTTGCTATAGCTTTGATTGAGTCAGTTCTGATACACTTGCAAGTGGTTTAATGCCTCCATTCACTGTTCATCTAGTAGTTCCAACTCGTTCAGTCTTGATACTCGATATTCTTCATCTGTGATGAGATTCTATAGTGATATTCTTAGTGACAGGAGCTCGATCTTGATGGGTAATATGGCTTATGATCTGTAGACCAAGGAAAAGTGGGTGGCACCTATGGGTGTGTAGATGCTAGTTCGATAGGCCCAAAGGGCGGGATTTAGTTGGAGATGCCAATCATGGCCAACTTCATTAATCATTTTCTTGAGGATCTTCAGAATGGTTTTATTGGTGGCTTATTCTTGGCCATTGCCTTGGGGATAATATATGGTAGAAAAGTGATGTTGGATTTTGAATTTGTCGCATAAGTCACAGACATCCTAATTTTTGAATGGTGTCCCATTATTTGAGATAATGGTTTGTGGGACACATAGCGGCATATTAAATAGTTCATTATGAACTTTGATATCTGCTTTCTAGTAATGTATGTCATTGGTATGGTTTCCACCCACTTTGTGAAGTACTCAGTGGTGGTAATGATAAACTTGTGGCCACTAGATGAGGTGGGGTGATTTTTCCAATGAGATCAAGCCCCCACTACAAAAAGGGCCAAGGTGTGACAATAGGATGAAGCTCTTGAGTTGGTGCATGGATGAGGTCCCCATGCTGCTGAAATTGTAGACACCTTCTAACATAGTCATGTGCTTCTCTTTCCATAGTAGGCCAATAATACCCCATCCTCAGCAATTTATTGGTCAAGGTCATACCGCTTGAGTGTGAACCACATATGTCATTATGCACCTTGGTTAAGGTGGTCAATGCTTCCTCACCATTTGAGCAACGTAATAGGGTTCCTTCTATGCTCCTACGGTAAAGAGTTTCCCCTAGGATGACAAACTGGGATGCTTTCTTGACAAAGGTTTTCTTAAATTTTGAGGTTATGTTAGCTGGGAGGACTCATATTCTCAGATAAGTGTATATGTCATGGTACCACGGATTGTTGGTACCAACGATTTCTGTCATGTCCCCGTTTTAGCTGACACTGTTTGTCGAGGAGGTTAGCCTATTATTCGATCCTCGTAGGCTGGCAGGAGAGTGCAGAGGATCATCTGGGGCAGTTACTTAGTGTTTGGTAGCTCCAGTTTCGCAGTTGTGTCAGGTTGGGCCTTCGCAGAATCTTCCAGAGTGCTTTTTCAGGAACTTTCTATTTTTAGAAAGTTAGGTCAGGCGGAAGCTGCTATTTCGGGTAGGGCACTTGGTTCAACCATTCAGCTTAGAGTCGACCCAGTTCCTCAGTTTGGCAGTCAGACGGAGAAATATTGGAATATTTAATGGTTTAATGAAATAATTAATATTTTGACTTTATATTAAATTCACATTATTAATTATTTAAATATTTAATTAAATTGGCCATATTATAAAGTATTTATTATACTTTATAATAAAGTATTAATATTTGATAAAATGAATATTTATTATTCATTAAATAAGGCGCCAATTAATTATTTAATATTTCTCCTAAGTAAGGCGCCAATTAATTATTTAATATTTCTCCTAAGTATCAAAGGTGAAATAAATCAATTTTATTTAAATGATTAATTAAAAGAGCTTGGGTCGAATTTCTCAAAGGGCAGTATATATTCTCAGAAAGGACAAATCGAACCATGATGATTATGTTATTCTAATTTGTCTTTTTGCTCTGGGCATTGGAGTTTGCAAACCTTAGGGTTTCTGGCAGACAGACATTTCTGGAGAATGAAAACTCTTCAGAGATTAGGCAGACTGAGGCTGTGAAATACCAGTTTAAGCTTGCATCTGGGTAACTTCATTCAGGAGTTACAGATTGAACTTATTGACAGATTCAGACAGGGATTTACAGAGTTATCCATCAGACAATACAGGCGACTTCATCAGAGATCAATCTTCAAGGTTTTGACACACTTCCCAAGGAGTCGTACCTTGTTATTTATTGCTGCAACAGGCCGTACTTTTTTGTACTGCCCAGGCCGTACATTCTTTTCTCCAGAGGAACGCATTTATCCTTCAGTTTGTGATGATTGGCTCTTAGGCGCATTGATACTAGAGATTCTTCTTGCCTGTGACTGGAGAGCAAAGCGGATATATTATTTTCTTAATGCATTTAATGCTGCTTTAGCCGCCATTCAGGTTTTTCAATAAAAATTATTGTATCTCATGCTTTATTCAGATTTTTGTATTGTAAATGCTCTGGAAGTGATAATAAACAGTGCGCCTACCTTCTCTGATCATTTTCCAAGCTTTTCTAGAGTTTATTAATTTTTTTATGAATTTATTAGCATTATTTGAGCAAAATCACAGCTTTAGTATTTTGCCTGAAATCCATCAAAAACACAATAAAAACCAAAAATTGCAAAAACAACAAAATCTCAGCTAGGGTTTTGTATTGAGAACCACCAGGGTTCTGACAATTTCGCACACAAATTATGACTTTGGTACCTCAAATGTAGGCATGAGAAGCTGCTCTACCAGGAATTCATGCTTTGGGACATTGTGAGGGATATCTAATAGGGATCCAATTGTTTCCATGGCATCTGCTACTCTGTTTTTTTCTCTAGGTATTTGCTCGAATGTGATCTCAATGAAGGACTCCTTAAGAATTTTCACCAATTTCTTGTATGGAGTTAGCTTGTCATCTTTAGTCTGATATTCATCATTCACTTGATTGATTATTAGTTGTGAGTACCCATAAACCTTGAGAGCCATGATATGTCACTGCACTATTATTTTGAGTCCTATGGTTAGAGCCTCATATTTTGTGATATTGTTTGTGCAGGGAAATGCCAACTTGTAGGATCTTGGTATGCAATCTCCCTGTGGAGTGATGAAAAAGACCCTAGATCCCAATCCATGTGTGTAGGATCCATCAAAGTACAACTTTTAGTGGTTTTCTATGCTTAAGTTGAAGATGGATTCATCAAGGAACTCTAAAATTAACAGATTTTCTGAGTACATTGGTGCTTCTTCCAATTGGTCTACAATAGCTTTCCCTTTGATGGCCTTATGTTCCATGTACTCAATATCATATTCTGATAGGATCATGACCAACTTGGGCATCCTTCCTGTGAGCAGCGCTTTAGAAATTAGGTACTTGAGTGGGTTGATTTTGGCAATGAGTTTGATTTTGTGTTAACATGTAGTGTCTAAAATTCTATAAGGAAAACACCACTGCTAGGCAAGAATTTTTGATGAATGAATAATTTAACTCATGCCCTACCATGGTTCACCTAATGTAGTAGATAGACCTCTCTATTCCATTTTCATCGTGCTGAGCTAAGAGAGCACCGAGAGTTGTTGTCGTTGTTGATATGTGGAGGATTAGAGGCTTTCCTGGGATTGGCGGCATAAGCACTGGAGGTGTGAGAAAATATTCTTTGATCTTGTTAAAGGCTTGATCACACTTTTCATTCCACTTGTACGTTACCCCTTTGTGGAGTAGGTGGGAATAGGGGATTGACTTGTCTACTAGCTAAGCTATGAACCGACAGATGGACTGGAGCCTGCCTTGTAAGCCTTTTAACTATTTCAATGTCTTAGGTATCTCCATCTCGAGGATTGCCTTTACCTTAGCATGATCTATTTCAATTCCTCTCATAGACACAATGTATCCCAATAGCTTCCCTGATTGTATGTCGAAGACACACTTCTTTGGATTAAGGCAGACATAATCTTGCTATGTGGTCCCTTCTCTTTCTGGATTTTTCCAATATGTCGTCGACATAATCTTCCACAGTTTTATAGATCATGTCATGAAAGATTAAAGTTATGGCCCTTTGATATGTTGCTCCAATGTTCTTTAGGCCAAACGACATCATGTTCCAACAATATGTCCCCCATAGACAAGTAAAAGTTGTTTTGTGTTGATCTTCTTTGGCTATCATGATTTGGTTATACCTGGAGAATCCATCCATCAGTGAAAGCATCTCATGTCCCACGGTCATATCTACAATCATATAAATTTTGGGACGCAGGAATTCTTCGGTACATGCCTTGTTCAGGTCTCTAAAATTTCTGCATATACAGATGCCCCCATTGGGCTTTGAAATAGGAACCAAATTTGATACCCACTCTAGATAGTCGATTGGTCATATGAACCCTACATCAAGTAGCTTCAATTCCATTTTAGCCAACAAAGCTATTTGGGGATGCATTTTCCTGAGCTTTTGTCTGATAGACTTTGCTTTGAGGGAAACTACTAGATGGTGGACCACAATCTTCAGATCAAGCCTAGGCATTTCGGCATAGCTCCATGCAAAGTTGACCTTTCTCTCCCTTAAGAAAGCAGCTAGAAGATCTTGTTCTTCTATCATCAATGATTCAGCATAAAATGTGATATGCAGAGTTTCCTCTATTCCCAAGTTGACTGGGTTGCACTTCTCAGCTAGAACTACTGACTTTTCCTGGTGTAGAGCACTGAGAGGGAGATTGAATCCTTCGTCCTCAGGTGCCTTAGAGAGCTTTTCACCATTGGATATGTCCTTTTTTTTTTACTATTTTAGGGTCAGAGAGTGCCACAGTGTGGTTTTCACTCAAATACCTTGAGATTATTCTCAAGTTTTCACTTTTGTGACTAAAGGATTCAATAGTCTCCCCGTAGTAAGCTTGTGTGTCCAAAATGATATCAAACCCAGCCTTATGATCTTTGCATGGTACCGTGCTCCACAGTCCCATGAATTTTGAGAGCGCTTCATCATTTTTGAAAGTGTCCAGAATTGGTGGTCCTCGTTGGTTGAAATTGATGAGCTGGGGGTAGACTAGGTTGATTTCATGGGTTTGATTGGTTGTCTCAAATGACACAGTACTAATCATGAGGAGAGAGGAATTCTTGAAAAGCATAGGTAAGTCAATTATGGAATCCTCCTCATCATCACTACTACTACAGACATCGGTTATGTCAAAGATGAAGTTGTCTAAAGGCAGACCTGTGGATATGGGTAGTTGAAGGGTGGTTGTCGTTTGTTGAGGAGTTTTGACTTTCTTAACACCGAGGGATTTCAGCCATGTATGGTTATACTCAAAGGGGTACATCCAAGGCCAAGATTTTTCATTCGCGTCTTAGGAATGATGGGTATTAGAAACCCATTGTTTTTTTTCCCAAGCTTTTTGTTTTTGTCATAGCCCATGGTGAGCATCATTTGTAAGCCTTTACTACTATCATCCATAGGTAGACTGGCTACTAGTCTGTTGTCTTGGTACATGAGATGGGATGGGTCCTCTTCTATTACTTCTCGGCCGAGATCTCCCCAACTTCTAAAGCTAGAGGATCCTATTGTGAAGGTTTGGGATGAGGAAGCATCATTTGATTATGGTCATCCTTGTGACCTGGGATATTTTGGTAACTCTCCTACCATAAAAGCATTTTTTGGAATTGTATAGTGTCCACACCCATTGTCCTGGATAATGAACTTGATATTAGAGATGGCTAGGATGGTGGGTGTCTTTGTCACAGAAGTGGAGGCGAGAGTAGCTGGATCAATGTATGGAGTTGAGGGATCTTCATCATTCTTTGGCACTTGGGGGATTTTGTAATATTTTTCTTCTAGGCTCTTGCAGTAAGAAAAGGGTTCGGGATCCCCATGGATAGTGACCTCTTGGCCTTGGTATGTGAACTTGACACATTGGTGGAAGGTTGATTCCACGGCTTGTATCCCATGGATCCACAGACGCCCCAGGAGAATGTTGTAAGGAAAATTGAGGTCAAGGATCTAATAGGTGGTTTCTGTAATTGTTAGCCCTACTTGAATAGGGAGTTGGATAGTGCCTTGAGACACTCTTTCTTGATCATCATAAGCCCTAATTGTGATGCCTTTTCCTTTTTCAATGGAATCCTCTGAGATTCCCAAATTCTTTATGAGCTTGAGGGAACACATGTTTAAGCCTGCACCTCCATCGACCAAGACTCTCTTGACTTTGTTCTTATGTGCTAGGACCTCCAAATGGAGTGCACGATTGTGAGATGGTTAGGTGGAAAAGTCTTGATTGAATAATGTAAGAAGATTTTGGGTAATGATGTTTCCAACCATAGCTTGAGATTTTTCAACATTGA